>OY856409.1:1392166596-1392431596 GCA_963693085.1 Alisma plantago-aquatica
ATATATATATATATATATATATATATACGTGAATATTATACGCGAATATTATAATGGATACATACACACACATATTATACGCGAATAATTGAAAATTTCAGAGAATTATGTGAATATGATGTGTTGTTTAACTATGGTTTTTTAAAATATGTAGCTATTACAACAAGTGATATCATGTTGTGTAATTATAGTATATTACAATGGTTTAGTTTACATTGTGTAATGGAGGTCTATTACAACGATGTTTTATGTGTGGATATTACAACATGTTGTGTAATTATAATATATAACAACAGGTTGGAGTCTGTTGTCTCATGTTGGGATATAACAACGAGTTTTAATATGTTGTATTATGGTGGTCTATTACAACATGTACCAAATACAACATATGAAGGCCTATTGTATAATTAATACATACTACAACGGGTGAGTCTGCGTTGTGTAATGATGGTCTATTACAACATGTGACTATTACAACGGGTCAAAATATGTTGTGTAAATAACATCTTTTACAACGGTTTTGAATATGTTGTGATACTACAACCTATTACAACACTTTAGCAGTTGTTGTAGTATCCTCCTATACTACAACAGGTTTGGCATGTTGTAAATGATTTGTGTTGTATAAAATATACAATATACAACACAAAAATGGGATTGTTGTGATAAGTATGCTAATTACAACACAATCATCAGAACTGTTGTCTATCTCCCGTTGTAAAAAGCATTTTCTATAGTAGTGATATTGTAGTGACAAGATGACTATCAATATAGTTGATGTTTCAAAGATATGATCTTTTTGGCAATGCCCTGTTTATATTATGGTACTTGGTATGCATAAGATAAAATGATATCTAAAAGTTATTGATAACTCAAACAATGAATTAGCATCATCATGAGAAATTCATTTCTAGTTTCCATATGATGGATAAATCCAAACTCTTTTGGTTAGAGAACTAGTAAGAGACATGAATCTCTTAGACATGATTAATCAATCTTCATTAATGGTAGTGGGAGAATGATTATCCTATTAGTTATAATATATGTGATGTATTTACATACCTATTGGAGCAAATGCTAATACTTCAAATGGTGTTTAGAGAAATACCAATATGAATATCTTGAAGTGTTCAAGAATATCATAGATGAAGTACAAATTTGGTAAAGTGTTAATTCTTAATGAGATCAATGAATGAAATACTTGAACCAAATGATTGAGATCCTTATGAGTGATTATGATAGTGTATCATAGTGAAATCATGATTAAGACATGTTGATGTCTAAATCAAAAGGAGTCATACTCTAAGGAGTTAGAAGATGATTATCAAATAACTAATTTCTTCTTAAATAAAGAATACCCCACAATAATAAAGGACATTAAGAATTACAAGGAGTTGTGAGTTCTTATATCCTTGATATATACACCTCGATTATCTATGTGATGAGTTGGTCATGTGTTGAATCAACAATCTAGATGATATTGAGGAACTGAATTTTATGTTATGGTTTATGACCATTACATCCTAAATGACTTCCATGTGAACCATAAGGTATGACCTTGATGGTAGCACCCATTGGGATGAAATCCATAAGTGAAAATGAGTCCTAAGCATTAAGACACATGGATAACATTTTGAGAAGGATGATGCTTGTTGATTACAACTTATTGACTAAGAAATTTGGCATATGGATACTAAAACTGCATTCCTATGAGGAATAAAAACATGGATGTGTACGTGACACAACCTATAAGGTTTATGAATCCATTAATGCAAATGAAGTCTATAAGTTACAATGGACTAATCAATGTTATTGATTGAGTACAAGCAACTCAGGACTGTGATCTTTACTTTGATAATATAGTCAAAGGGTTTGACTGATATGACAAAGATAAAGAAGGGATATGTGATTTAGTGGGAGCCACTACTACAGAATACGCCTTTGGCGTCAGTTGTTTAACCCCCTTTGGCGACGGTTTTCAAACGACGCCTATGTGGGCGCTGCTAAAGGTCGAACGCTTCAGCGTCGGTTTTCTAACCGACGCCTATATGATCTATAGGTGTCGGTTATATTTAGTTGACCGACGTCTATAGGGTCCGTGCCACAAAGAAGGGAACCACCTAGGACACTTTCTACTTCGGTTAACAACTAAACAACCGACGCCATACTCCCAGACGACACGGCCGTGCTTCGCTGCATGTCTGTGTTTAGTACTATAGGCGTCGGTTTTATACGAATAAGTGACGCCTTTTCCACCACGGTCGTGCTTTCCTGCACGGTCGGGTTGTTTGTCATATTAGGCATCAGTTTTTATCTAATAACCAACGATGTAGGCCTTTGATGACAGTGTTTTATAAATAACCGACGCCTATACTTTAATTTTTTTTCTTATCAGTTTGCAGGCCTGCTATGGCTGGTCATTCAAATACACGTAGAAACATTCAGAAATATTCATTTACAAAATATCATTCAACATCGCAATCAGCATCCCAATTATATCTTATAATCGCCACTGCTTGTATGGCTTTTGCCCATTCTTCTCTTATTTCATTTAATGCTTCCATCGTATATGGAGCATGTATATTTTTTAAGCGTTTACCTATAGTGTGGTCAGTTTTGAACACCTGCAAAGAGAATGATGTATATATATAAGTAATAATATAAAAATAAGATTGATATATTTCATACTAACTAATGAGACTATATATAATACCTCATGTATGGTATTAATATCCAATGCAGCATGTCAAATAATCATCTGCATAAATTGCATCACATAGTATGTGCATGCCCAGCCATTGTCTTGTGTAGCGCACTATAAATTGAAACATACAAAATATTAAAAAATACAACTAAGCACAGTTCACATAAATAATATATACATTGGAGTCGGGAACTTACTTTTACGTTCTCCCAAATTATTGGCTGGTTCTTTCTCCTTGGGACATTTCCTCCAGCATTTTTGAATGCATCTAAACCCCTACATGTTAATGTAACACAGTAAATTACATAATTAAATAGTAATGCATCTAAACCCCTACATGTTAACGGATATAAAAATGAAATATTTCTCACCAGAATAATGGCATTCTCAATATGTGTCCACTTTTAGTGTTCAATGTACTTCCCGCAGGATCTAGATAATAAACAGTGAACGTCTCGGGGACAATAACTAGTAACTCCCAATGTCTACTGCTAGAGGTATGAAAGTTAAAAATTAATAACTCAAAATGCACAATAAAAATGGAATTTTCTTAAGTCCAAATTATAAATAAAGTAAACTTACTTGACATTGAATGGAGCTATTATTATCGTCTTCTTTTGCTGACCAAAAATTCTAAAAGCATCTATACTGTATTGTTGAACACTATCAGGGTCTTTAGCTACCATACTAATCAATGATGGAATCAAAAAACCCACATGATCAAATGCAATTTGTTTGCACTGATCTTCGACTAAGTAGCTGCAAAACATGTATTACGTATGCATTAATATATAAGAAACCAGATCACTGGATCTTACACAAGGTATATGGATGTATAAACAAGATCTCACCTTATCCATGTCTCTATCATTGATGTATTCAGTAGATCATACATAAACAACTCAATAATATCTTGTATAAATAAAGAGCTATCGTATGATTGACCTGCATAATCTGCTTCTAAAGAAACAATTATAGGGCAATGTATATTATGTGCCCATAGCCAACATGCCATTCCCCTACAAGTAGGACCTAACGGGTATTTTAGGTCAGTTGGAACCCAACTTGGTAATGCAAGAAGTGGAGGTGGAGGCCTAGGTGCTCCAGATGTCTTCTTTTTAACCTGTATATATAATTTCAGATCAGTTGACCTCATATATACACATTAACAATCTAAAGTAATGTAAATTTCTCTTACAATTTTAGTAGTGTAGACGACATCTGCTTTGGGCCACAATATCACCCCGCCTTCTGCCTCAGGAAGTGTATCAATATCCGGGTGGGGATATGGCAATGTAGCTTCCCTCCAATCCGGTAACACACGTATCGGGCTCACACGAACGTAGCCCTGTGGCATTGGAGTCTCGTGAAACATTGCCCCAGGAAGGGACGGGTAAGCCTGTGCCTCTGCAACAACATAGTCTTGCATTATTAAGCGGCATGGCTTCAATGCCTACAAATTTACATAAAGAATATTATACATATATACATATCATCTTGAAAAGACTAGCTACAATGTCATAAACAATACTTACAGCAGACGTGTTAGGCGATGGGTCTCCAGGATTACTCACTGTCTGTGCATCAGTAGAAGAGTGGGTCGCCATAGGCTGATTAGAAGCCTGAGATGCCTGCCACCGCACTATTTCTTCCTTGACCTTCTCAGCAACTATATCATTGACCTTCTTGGCAACTATATCCTCGACTCTCTTATTCTCCTATACATGGATAAAAGAAACATTAGCTTCTTATTATTGAATTCCCTTTTGCAGTAACATTCTAAAAAAAGAATAGGTTACCTCTTCTTGTGAAAGTCCCTCTCTGGGTTTGCGCTGGGATGGCCCAAAGAATGCTTTGATGCCCACACCAGCGCCTGCACCCCTAACACGTCCAGGATGCTCTGGGTTACCCAGAGCAACTATCAATTCATCCCTCATGCCCTGAGGGATGAACGTGCCTTGTTTCCTCTGCTCGTGCAGCTCCCGCTAATCACCATCAACAAAAATTGGTAAGTTAACACCACAAATAATCAATATTCAAATGATTTCTCTAAGAGTTGTATTTTACCATTTTCGCAGCCGCCTCAGCAGTTACGGGCTTCTTTATTTCACCCTTCTTGTTTTGCCTCCCAACTATCCAGATATCATGGTGAGGCATGGGTGTGGCAGACTCCTGAGTAGGAGCAGACTCCTGGGTAGCCACAGACTCCGCCTGTAGTCTTTGGTGAACACTTGCATAGCCCTTTGGACCCATAGTGTGGTCATGCACATTCAGTGCACGCCTTGCTTTTTGTGTGTCACTGAGGGCCTAGTTAGTATGCACATTAATGATTTGGTTAGTAGCACTAAATGTTAATCTTGAATAGGTGAATACAACATATATTAATTAAATTGGGAGTGGCGCCTAATACCTTGAATTCTTCAGATTTTCTTGAAGTAACAAAATTGTCCCAATCTTCTTTGTCCAAGAAGTTCCACTGTTCAAGGGTTGACTTCTCCTTCTTATCACCATCTTTTATGTATTCTCTATTGAGATTTGTCCTATAGTTCCTAAGCATCTTTCCAGCGCGTTGCATCACGCTTTTACGATGCAACTTCTCATCCAATGCAAACAGATTATGTAAAATAGAATTCTTATTAACTAGTTAACAAAAATAGAATTACAAATAATATAATTTGTAATCTACAAAATAGAATTGCAAATAATAATAACTCACGCATAAATCCTTCCATATCAAGTCTTTCCTCCCCTGCGGAACGTTATGCCAATTATCATACTTAACACCACAATGGCTTCGAGTGACACACCCAAGATAGTTTACAAAATTATTGCGGTTCACTCCAATTGCATTTCCTCCATTATCAAACTCCACAACCAATTTGGATCCGCTACCACTTAGCGCTATTAACTTCTTCAACAGAGTGATGCCCCTTTTCTTATTAAGTGTTTGGTGTTGCGCATCAAGTTGCTCCAGTGCTTCAGTGGGTACATGTGCATCATCAACCTAAAATTTAACAAAAATAAACACACTAAATTAGCACAATATAGAAATATGGGATATATGACATAACTAAAAGATAATGAATTTTATAGAAATACAGGATATGTTTTAGAACTTACATTGGTATCCTCGCCATGCTCGTCATGGATAGCATGCTCATCATGGACTTCATGCTCATCATGGACATCATGCTCATCATGGTCAACCATCTGAAAATGTCATTAAAAAGGCAAACATTTAGCATTTGTATTAACTAGAAGATAATGAAACATCAAATCTGAAAATGATCTAAAATCCAAAGCCCTATAATGGGTCAAGTTCAAGTCAAAATGGCTACAAGTGTGCGTTTTGGGTAAATAAAATCTGAAAATGATATTGATATTAAAAAAGCAAACATTTAGCTTCAATAAAAAAATATAAACATACATGCCTCTAAAATTGTGATCTTTTATCAATTAACAATCCTTCATTGTGATCTCCGTGCACATATAAGTCATCATTAGCTTCAATATTTTGTGGAGTTGGCAACCCAACTGAGAATGGACTGGAGTCATCATACTTATCATAGTACTCTTCTTCATATATAGGATCTTCAATGAACTGTCTTTTACCATGAAGAACAACCGACCATTTAGCATTTGCAGGATCATCGATATAGAATATTTGTTTCACCTGTGATGCTAATATGAATGGTTCACCCTTCTCGCCAATCTTTTCAAAGTTCACCAAAGTGAAACCCAATTCATCCACTATAACTCCTTTGGTGTTATCAACCCAGTTACATTTAAAGAGCGGAATTCTGAAATCTATGTAGTCAAACTCCCATATGTCTTCAATGACACCGTAATATGACATTTTAGCTTCACGTGGACTCTTATCCTTTGCACTTGCAAAATACATAGTCGACGCTTGAAGAGTGACCCCACTATTTTGGACGACACTCTTATCATCTTGGCGCTTTGTGTAATATGTGAACCCATTAATGTCAAACCCTTCATAAGACATAACATTCGGTTTTGGTTTAAAGGCGAGGCATTTGATAGTTTCTGTAATATCATTTGGTGTTTGAGATAGTTGATGTAAGACTTTATCTTCAAACCACTTAGTAAAAGTCTTATTATGCTCTCTAGCAAGCCACATTGAACTTGCTCGAGGATGTTGTCTCTTGATGAAATTGGTATGTTCCTCGATATAAACACTCACTTCGTCCATGTTGTGTAAAATATACAAGTGAGCTTGTTCCAACTGCTCACGGCTGATTACATTCACCCGTGATCCCAAAATTCCTTTGCCCTCCTCAATATTCTTGTCATTAACAGGAGTGTTATTACCACTCAGAAAGTCATTGCAAAAATCCATAACCTCTCTCGCCACATAACCTTCAATAATACTCCCTTTAGGCCGATAACAGTTTCGAACATCACCTTTAAAAATGCTCATGTATCGTTCAAAGGGATACATCCAATGCAAGAAAACTGGTCCCAACATTTTCACTTCTCTAGTCAAGTGGACAACAAGATGTACCATGAAAGCAAAGAATAAAGGAGGGAAATACATCTCAAGCTGACATAGGGTAACAACCACTTCTCTTTGCAAATTATCGAGAGTATCAGGGTCAATAACTTTACTGCATAGACTGTTGAAAAAGAAACAAAGTCTGGTGATTGCAAACCTTACATGCTTCAGCAATATAGATCGAATTGCCACAGGAAATATTTGTTGCATTAGAGTGTGACAATCATGAGATTTAAGACCTATCAACTTCAAATCTTTCATTGATACCAATCTATAGATATTGGATGAGAAACCATGTGGCACCTTAACATTTACCAAGCATTCACAAAAAGCTTTCTTCTCCTTTCTAGATAACGTGTAAAAAGCGAGAGGTAAGTATGTTCTTTTATTACCCATTTCACATAATTCTGTTAATTCTGACCTTATTCCCATTTCACGTAGGTCCAGTATGGATTTTATCCCATCTTTAGTCTTACCTGGTATATTTAACAGAGTAACAATAATGCTATCACAAACATTTTTCTCAACGTGCATTACATCGATACAATGCCTGACTGTCAAAAAACTCCAATAAGGAAGATCCCAACATATTAACTTCTTCTTGAATGAAGAATTGTCACTCCGTGTGGCCATACTACATTGTGATTTCTTACCAAATTCATTTACAATGTCTTTTACTCTTTCATAAACAACATCCCCTGGTATAGGTTTAGGTGCACTCCGTTCATCATTCCATCCATTGAATGATTTGCGCTTCCTACGATACGGATGGAATTTTAAAAGAAACCTTCGATGACCAAGATATACAGTCTTTCTGCCATGTTTTAGTCTTATTGAATCAGTTTTTTCTTCACATATAGGACACACTTTAGCTCCTTTGACACTATATCCAGACAAATTCCCATATGCTGGAAAGTCATTAATAGTGCAAAACAATATAGCGTGCAAACAAAATGTCTCTCTTCCTAAAGCATCATAGGTCATCACACCTTCAACCCAAAGTTTCTTTAAGTCATCAATCAGAGGTTCAAGATAAACATCGATATCATTTCCGGGTTGTTTAGGGCCCGATATCAACAACGATAACATAACGTACTTATTTGTCATACACAGCCAGAGAGGAAGATTGTATATAACAAGCATGACTGGCCAAGTGCTATTTTGGTTGCTCAATGTCCCGTACGGATTCATCCCATCTGTACAAAGCCCAAGTCTTAGATTCCTATCTTCTTCACCAAATTTGGGGTACAATAGATCAATCTTCTTCCACTGTGGGGAATCAGACGCATGTCGTAGGATCCCATCATTATTTTTCTTAACATCTGCATGCCACCTCAAATTCTTCGCATCTTTCGGATTTGCAAACAAGCGTTGAAACCGTGATATTATAGGTAGATACCACAACACCTTGGCAGGAGAACCAGTTTTGGACTCCCACGAATTCGTCAATTTATACCGTGACACACCACATTTTGGACAATCTTTCAAATCTACATAGTCCTTTTGAAATAATACACAATCATTCGGGCATGCGTGTATCTTCTTCGCCTCCATTTCCATTGGGCACAACATTTTCTTTACTCAGTATGTTGAGATTGGCAGCTCATTTCCTTCAAGAAGCATTTCTTTCAACAAAGTCAACAATGAAGTGAAGCTTTTGTCTCTCCATCTATTGTTAGCTTTCAACTTATACAATCTCAACATAGCGCTAAGCTTTGTAAACTTAGCACAGCCTGTGTATAACGATATCTCAACATCATGCACAATGTTTCTAAAGATAGGAGGTGGATCGGTGTGCTCTACCCTACAACTATCCAGCATCGCATCAACAATGTCTACTGGAACTGGTTCGTTCACATCTACATCATCAGAGGCAATTTCTTCTTCCACTCAAGCACTGCTATCGACATCTACTGGTTTCGAGTTTGAAATCTCTCCATGTCAGTGCCATTCTGTATAGCCTTATACAATGCCGTTGCACATGACATGACTTTTGATTTCCTCACCAGTGCTGACTTTCAAGTTGTTACCGCAATGCCTACATGGACAGTGAACCTATCTGTAGGTTTTTTCCTATGTTCCTCGGCAAATCTAATAAACTGATCAAGACCAGATATAAACTCTGGGGTGCAACAATTGCGAATGGACATCCAAGATCTATCCATTCTATGATCAAAGAGAAAACAAGTATATATTAGGACAAGATTAGGGTATACACTTACATCCTATCCAAGATTTACTCCTATTATCTACAATGAAGACGGACTCCATACGAACAATATATAATTTAGTGAGATTAGGTGTTCAAGAACAGTCCCAAACCGGGGACTATCCAAGATTTACTCCTAATGAGTAAATCTTAGACGGGTTTCTAGGCCAACAAACACATGTTATGTCATTCTTATATATAATAAATGTGTACCACCTATCCCATCCTTGAACACCTAATCTCACTAGTAAGTGTATAATGTGTATTGGGTTTTTAAGAAAATTTTGGCAGCATTTCCCCGCTGTTCTATAAGTACATATGTACTTAGAGAAAAAACGAGGAAATGCTACCGAAATTTTCTCGAAAACCCAATACACATTCTACACTTACATCCTAAGTGAGATTAGGTGTTCAAGAACAGTCCCAAACCGGGGACTATCCAAGATTTACTCCTAATGAGTAAATCTTGGACGGGTTTCTAGGCCAATAAACACATGTGATGTCATTCTTATATATAATAAATGTGTACCACCTATCCCATCCTTGAACACCTAATCTCACTAGTAAGAGTATAATGTGTATTGGGTTTTCAAGAAAATTCCGGCAGTATTTCCCCGCTGTTCTCTAAGTACATATGTACTTAGAGAACAAACGAGGAAATGCTACCGAAATTTTCTCGAAAACCCAATACACATTATACACTTACATCCTAAGTGAGATTAGGTGTTCAAGAACAGTCCCAAACCGGGGACTATCCAAGATTTACTCCTAATGAGTAAATCTTGGACGGGTTTCTAGTCCAACAAACAAAATAATAGATATGTACATGTTAAGGTTTCATCACAATTGATGTTAGGGTTTCATCAATGTTAGGGTTTAATCAAATCAAATTAGGATGCTAGAATGGACAAGTTTAAATCTTATTTCAACATGCATCAAAATTTACTGAATTAGGTCAAGCATTAGGATTAGAAGCACAAATATATGCAAGCAAAAGATTTATTCGTATCCTAGAATTTACATAAAGCATTACATATAGATTTGTTCATATCCTTACCAACAACAAACACGGCCGTGGTAGGCCAACACAGCCACGACCGTGTTTGCAGCATGTAGGTAAAAATCTAGGGTGAAAGAAGAACAGAGGCTACGCGCGGCTAATACCTGGAGAGCAGACCAAAGCTAGGTGGTGCGGTGCGGTGGGCGTGAGAAGGGAGGAAGGAGCGGGCGGCGGCGGTGACACAGGACGGAGTTAGGGCAGCGACGACGACGCAGGACGAAGCAGCAGTAGCAGCAGCGTCGGCAGCGGCACAGAGCAGCAGCAGCATCGGCGGCGACGGCGAGGCGAGGCAGTGTTGACGACGGCGAGAACCAGCAGGCAGCTAGCGGGCGATGAAGACAATGAAACCGGAAAGGGGAACAAATGCGATCGATCATGGGTCTATTAAGTTTGTAAAAGGAGTCGGTTATCGAATACAAACGACACCTAAAGTCTTCGGCGTCAGTTGTTTCTTAACAACCGACGTCCAATTAGGTAAATTTTTCCCTAAATAATTTGGCGGGAACCATTATCGGCGTCGGTTATCAAAGGATAACCGACACCTAATCTGGAACTTTTTGCGCAAATTTTCATTTTAGAAAGGCATCGGTTTTGTTGGTAAAAAACTGACGTTGTATGTGCCAAATTTTTTTCGCTCGAAAATTGGATTTCACGGGTGATTTTAGGCGTCGGTTGTTTGTTATCCAGCCGACGCTGAATGCAAAGCGGTACCCGTGTCTTGGCTATAGACATCGGATGACCTACATCACCGACGCTGAATGTTATAGGCGTTAGTTTTCCTAAAAAATCAACGCCCAAAAAAGTGACATTGAATGTTGTTTTTGTACTAGTCGTATTTGCATTCCACATGTTGATGAGGAATGAGACGTTCTAGAATGGAAATCCAAATTGGAAATTATCTTTAGGGAAGATAGAGATGTTTCCTATGTGATAGGAATAGAGATCTATAGAGATAGTTCTGAAAAACCTCTTGACCTAAAAGGAGAGAGCACACATTGGCAATCTATACTGAAGGGTTCAGTGTGCACAGATTCAGTGGGAGAAAAAATTGTCCATGTTACATGGATTTAGTATTCCAAGGCCAAGTGTCCAATTCTTATGAATAATGGGAACACTAAGAATAGATAAGGATCTATCATGTATGTAAACATCCCATTATCTTGCATGTATGGACGTGACAAGAACAAAACACATTTATCATCTTATATGTAGGACATGACAATATGATATGCTCATCCTGATAACTCGTATGTGGGACATGACGAGTGGATGTTTGTCTAGTACCAGTAAGGGTTACTGGAATACCATGAGAACTTGATAAGTACTTGAGAAGTACTAGTTCTATGGAAATAAGGAAGGGTTCACTGTGAAGAGTTACACTGATGCAAACTTCTAAAAAGGATAGAAAATTAATCACAAAATATATATGAGATATATAAAAGTGAATGTTTGTTGATAATTAGAAACGTTCCAATAAAGTTGTTTAAAAGGAAAAGCTGAGTATCCATGTGTTAGAGAACATTAGTGGATACTATATGGATCTGGAAGTTCATGAGATGAACTTATAGTTATTCCGGTCATTGATGACAAGTTAGGAGTGCTTGGTCATGCAATATGGCTAAAGGTTAGCAAAGGAATACTAGATTGCATATTATGACAACTCCATGTCATACTTGTGACGTACAACGAAGAGATGAGAGACATGCAGTTAATACCGATTTGGAAAGGTGTTGCCATAACTCACTATGTTAGCACTAGAGCATAGTAACATGTGGGACATGTTTTGAAGATCACTATGAATATGATTCAAGGGTGATTGGCTTGCAGTGCAAGTGGGAGTCTGTTGGTATGTATGCCCTAAAAGCCAATCATGGGATGATTGGTGGGATATATTAAGATTGATTTGATAAAGTTCAAAGGCAAGCTTCCAATTCTTTCTGGTTCAGTCATATGAGATAATGATAGAACAGATTGAATGTCTAGAGAATGACAGTACTCAGTGACATATGCTTTCAGGTTCAGGACCTGAACAAATAGATCATACGGATGCTAAGAGTTCGTACATTCATATTATGTACCTAGTCGGATGACATTGTGGAAGGTAGATAGACAACAATGACACACAAGACTAGATTGTGGTGTTGGTTGATGACATAATATCATTAATCCTGATATGGAGATATCAAACCAAACACATAGGTACTTGTTAACAAGTGTACCGCACAGACCCACCGTGACTTTGACACATGGAACCATTACATGGTAGTTACAGTCAGTTCTCACAATGATGGTGGTGAGTCTGATTCTTTGACATGAAATCACTACACTCAACACATGTCATTGGGTACACTTTGACATCATCAAACACAATCCTGAAACATGGGTTGTTATAAAGGTGATGATTGGGTGGCTTTGACACATGGGGCTTTTGAGGGGTGAGTGATAGATATGGGATTTGTCCCTCCTGAGGGAGTTTGATATCCATGGCCACTTGATGAGTAGGATTGAGATAGGTGTGCGCAAACATGTGTGAATCAGTCTGTGATATTGATGTCATACATATCTCCTCCAATCTACTCTGAGATCAAGAAAGTGAATGAATGTTAACAGAATGATTGTTCCATGCCTTGAGTTCATTTGGGATAACAGTGACAAAGGAATTATACATTCACTGTAACACCATTCATGGATTGTAGGATTGAAAGTTGTTCTCCAACTTTCTATTTCACTTGGGTAGAACTGATGTGTAACTAGGAACTGTTCTTTGCTTATGAAGTCATAAGTGTTATGAACTTTCACTGCCAACGTGAAATGGGCCTATAGGGTCACACACATAGGATTTAACCTGGAAGAGGAGTTTATCCACAAACTATGTTTGGATTGATTTCTAAAGGAGTTTAGTAGTTCAATTAAACACTTAATCAATTGATATCACAGTATCATAGTGTTCAAGGTGTTGGATCAATTGATTAAAGTATTAGATTGATTGAAACTACAATTGACTGATTTGCATAGTCTGCTGCCCCAACCGATCGGCTAATGGGATGAACCAATCGGCTCAGGTTGGTGAACCGATTGGCTAAACTGGTGAGATGATCGGCTCATGTCTCAATGAGACGATCAACTCATTTGTTGAACTGGTCGATTCATGTGACCAATCGAGATCATTTGGAAAGTCAGAAAATTCTTTTTGCAAATACATATTTGTTTCACTTGTACAAATTTGATTTGGACAAGGACTAATATTTTATTAGTTGGAAACGAACATGAAAGTCAATTTGAGTTGGATCAGGACCACGAATTGATCAGCTCGGTCATGAATCGATCGGCTCAGAGCACCAAATGATCGGCTCGGGTCCCAAACGATCGACTTAGGGCCTAAAACGATCATTTCAAGGTGTGAACTGATCGGTTCAGCTGGCGTAGTTGATTTTTTTGTGGAAAAACCTCGAATCCTTCTACTCCTGCTTTAGTCCCGCATTGCCCGGGGTAGAGAACCTTGTCCCTTGACCCTCCTATATTTATATGGGAATTGGGGGCTTCTCAGGTACAACAACACAGAACACCAGTTGCTCTGCAAAGTTGTCATTCTCTATGGTTGTGGTAGCTGAGAGAGACCGAGCAAGTGCTACCCGATAAGGGAGGCACAACAAGGGAAAGACAATTGCAGAAAGGAAACTAGTTGTAGGAGAGTGTGTCGGTGACTAGTACGCCGACAGGAGGGTGTGACTCCTTCTGATTCCTTGTGGGACAAGGAGATCGGAGTGCAGGTGGTCAGTGTAGACTGCTTTAGAGGCGGGAGACTTCTGCCGCTCGGAGGACAGTTGTCAATCCCGACAGTCTCGGTAAGACCAGGAGCTGCACAAACACCATCTAAGACCAGAGGTGAAGACCGTGCAAGACGCGAGGTAATGTCACCAAGCAAGCCTCAGGACAAGGTATGTCTCTACAAACCATCCTTCCTACTGTATAGACGTTGACGCGATTCCTTTATTCTGGGTTTGGGAGAAGAAAATTTTTGTTTCCGCTGCCTTCTCTGTCTCCCCTAAAACCCAACAGTACCCTTCTTTCAATGAATCATCTTTTGATGGTTTATTTTTATGGTCACCAACGAAGGCCAATAGCCCACTTGAAGGAGCACTTCCATGACCACCTACTGAAGGATTGAATCTGGTCAAATTCATCCAAATTTTTTCAAATTCATTTCCACCTTCTATGGACCTTTTTCCTTTAGATTATAGCTAGAGATCTACTTGTTGAAGGCCTCCTTCTGATAGTTTTCTTTTTATGGTCCATGTTCTGAAGGATGATTCCAAAGGCTCATCTTCTGATGGTACCTTCTAAAGATCCCCATCAATGGCATGTTTTTTTATTGTATGTCTTCAAAAGTTGTCCCCTAAAGATGTGCCTTATTATGGTCCAGTTTGATCCATTTTGACAATTCAAAGGAATGAATTCAACCACATGCACTTAATTTGGTGGAATTTATTTTCCACTTACATATACACTCCACCTTCCACTATAACTGCCCACCCCTTGCTACCTGGCAAAGTGATACATTTGGTTTTCTTTGGAGTGCCTTTTGTAGCTCCGACCTTTGGTTCCTAGAGCTTCATCATTGACCTCCAAGGAATGAGACGGTTGAAGAGTCCATCCTATGCCCATTCCATAGATTTTCTTCCATCCACCATTGTTTTCCATCATCTTCCACCTCCATCATCCACCTTCCACCCATTCCCACCATCATTCAATTTTATCCCAGCTGTTTTCATCACTTTCCACCTCCATACACCCATCCAAGCTATTGTTGGGGTGGAATCAAGGAGAAAGGAGGTAAAGGAGTTTAGAAGATCAAGGAGGACAATCTTGAGGATGAGACCCAGCCCATGTGGAGGATAAGGAGTGAGAGCAACCCTTCCTCCATGTGCTAAATCTTTTCTTCTTCCCCTTTGTTCTACTGTTCTTATTTGTTCTTGTATAAATAATAAATTTCCGTCTTTGTTTGGTGACAACTATGCTTTCTGATGGCTAGTTGAGATCCTTCTTGGGTATGTAGCCCGCTTCGAGTAGGATTAATGTACTTTTACCCTAAGAAAGTAGTCTTCTTCCATATATAGCATGTTTTCTATTTTATCTTCTCTTTCTAGTTCTGATTGTTGGTTTAGTTGGTCTCTTTCTTGCCTGAACCTTAATTTCTACCAAGATCAAGAGATTCATGTGGAAATGGCTAGAGGAGGTAGTTTGGATCAAAATCCAAGAGGATAACGTCCATGGGAGGATCTATCTAGAACACAAGTTGGAGAGATCCAACCCAGAACTTTGAATTCATCCACATCTAGGAGAATATGAATGCATTCACCTGAATGCAACCAAATTCATCGAAATGCGACAAATTCATGATATGTGTTTTGTGTTGCTTGTCTACTATTCCTAACCTCTTTGAATATTCTGGAGCTAAGAAGGCATTCAGAATGTTCATGGGTGTTGGTCTATTATCCTAGTGAGAGGTTTGATTATTGATGGAGTTTTAGTCACACTGCACGAGAGGAAGTGGGATGACCCCACATGATCAACTACCACAATTCATGTCATGGTGTTTGAGGATTGCCTACACCTGATAAATGGGGGCATAGGCTGTCAAACATGTCGTTACATTTCCATGTACTCCTTCTCTTAATTAGTAGAATTTGACAGGCTCTCTTTTCTATATTTTACTTTGTTTTCATATTGATTTTCTAAACTCTCTCTAGTTCTTCACATATATAAACTACATGTTTTTCTTACCTAAGTAAGAACCAAATCATAGGCACTAAATATCCTCAGGTCCCTATGTTCAACCCTATATATGCACTTCGACCCTGTATTGAGTTGTGGGGGTATGTAAAGGTATTTGGTTATAAATTTAATGTATGAACCCTCTTTGGAATTGTGCATCAACACTCATGTGCTCTATTTCAAAGCATATCAACCTTTGACACCTTTCTCAGGGACGTGGTTTTTCAACATTACACAACCAAATATATTTTTTTCTTTTATCATAAGAGTGTACATATATGCATACTTTTTCCTTTTCTTTGCACATACTTGTCCATACATATTGATATTCTATACTTTTATGTTCTTATACTTTTTCAATCATGGAACTTTCTTCATCAAGGCAAGTTATCTTGTCCACATGTCCTCTTGAATTTTTTCACAACCTTGAATGTTTGAAAATAATTGAAAGTTGCATAGTCTAGTTGGTTGACTTGTACTCACACCCATCGTCATCATATGTAGAGTTGTAGACCATCCAAGAATGGAGAACGTTGATCAACCTTTAACCTCCACCTCCCCACAAGATTAAGAACTGATCAAAGCATTGGTTCTAGCGAGAGAATGTGTCGATGCACTCATGTATTCCTTAGTACCTCATCTCTAAGACAAATGTGATCTACTTCAGTAGCTACTCAAAAGGTAGGATATTCATCTCCAAGTAGCTACCAAGATCATAGAACATAGAAGAAATATGCTTCAAAATGTTGAACAAGGTTTTACCCAAATGCAATAGTTTGATTCAACAAATTTCCAAAAGTAGTGCATGGAAGAATTGGCAAACCTTGAAAGAATTTCTATCCAACTCCACCAACTTTGTGATTCAAATATTAAATGTGGAAAGAGGCTTCAAGAACTTGCCAATTTTATTGTTACATGATTACAAGTGCCAGAGCACAATCATGAAGACCTCAGTCATCAAGACCAATCCATTGAGCATGATGTGGAACTAATCTCACCATCCTATTTGAGATGCCGACAAGACTCACCTGCATTTTTTTATGAAGACTCCCCAACCCAAGGAAGTCATTCATTCCATCTAACTGAATCCATTGAGAAACCAATGGAGGATACATGACATGTGCACGAATGGTTTGATGATGATAACATTTATCCTCCTTAGTTTAGATAATAAACCTCACAACTTGAGGGTTTGTTTGAGAACCCTAACTCAACCTTTATTCCAAACCAAAGTGATACCTCATACATTGAGACATGTCATTTTATTTTAAAAAAATGCCTACTATGGTCTAGAATAATATTTTTAAGGAGGATGACAATGAAAGTTCAAATTAGGGAAGAAAATATATTGTCAGTGACAAACTGGAGCCAGATGAGCTGACCTGCTCCACCATCTTCTTACAAGGCTTGGTGGATATCTAAGGAGCATGGTGGACGATCCACTAGAACATGGTTGTTGAACATGAAGATACCCCAGACCCCATAGAACATGACAAGCATGGGTTGTTTGTACCAAAAACAGTTGTACATGGAGGTATTTCTTGTTTAGATTATGATTGGATGACTCATATTGGAAACAAAGATTATTCTAAGAATCCAACCCAAAGTTTAGATATGGAGTGAGAAGAGAAGAGTCCTCTAGATAAGTGGCAACCTCTCCCCACCATCTGATCCTATGTCAACATCATAGGGATTGCCTATTCAGATTCAAACCTTGATGGGTACCTGGATGTTGCTCATCTGAAGATTTCATTTTAGTGCAATTCCAGCACAGATGGCTTCACTAAGTCACCAAATTCTATTCCTCTACTTTAGAATTAAAGGGCCCATATCTCTGAGTGGACCCCGTCGACAAGACACAAGTGACACTGGTTCAAAACCATAGGATTTGGGATCATAGTGTTTGTATTGTGGTACAACCACCCCCTTATATTACTATATTCTTCTATTCGTTTCCTATTACATTAACTTTTCTATGTTCTTTCCTAGATAGGTTCATTCCTCAAACAGTTTAAATATATCCTTGCATACATGCATCATTCTAGGGTTTTGATAAATTTATTTCCCATATATCCATGCATTTCTTCCCTTCTATCCCCAGTTTAAGGCTTGCTCGATGATGAATAATGTTTTAAGCTGTAGTGTAAGGGCTATATTCTCTTCTATCTCTTCATTTTTTATGCATGCATGTTAACTTACTACATTTAATTTTTTTTTTTTTAAATTTAGCTTTGCAATGAAGGATGTGTGATGTGAAAACTATAGTTTAATTCTTATCTGCATACCTAATCACCCAATTTTCATCTTAAGTTGCTTGATCTCTTGCTTGACTAATTGTTTGATTCTTTCCTTAGATTTGACAATTAATCCAAGGTTATGCACCTTTCTCGTAGTTTAGACTTTTATCCCCTTGAACTATGATTTGAATGACACACACATGTTTTTGTGACCGTTTTAAAGGAGATAGAGTTTGATCAAAACACAAAGCCATTTGTTTCACGAACCCGACATTACTCTAAGGATCCTTGAATCATAATTAAAGATTTTCACACAGATATCAAGTGGGAAATGATGATTTGAGATATAATAATTTCAAGGTGTTTTCCTTTGATAGTATACTTTCCCTCTCACCTTAGATCAAGTCCAAAAAATGAAAATATAAAAATAGGTAAAAGAGTCTTGATCTCCCAAAAATCGAAAAATATAAAATTATCTCTTCACCCTAGCCTATAAATTAGAATGTAGACAATAAAAGTATAGGCGTGAACAAAAGCATGAGTGTTTGTTTTTTCATTCTAGAGATTTGAGGATGGTGCCCAATGAGTGTATGAACTCTCTCATTAATGCGGATATGTCATGCATAGTAGTGCCACCCTGAAAGCTCATTAGAGAGTTTTTAGAACCCCTAGGAGACCTTTGAGATCATACCAGTAGAAAGGTTTGTTTGAGAAAAGTATGAGAAGTTTGTCTCACTTTTTGGGCCAAGTGGACTAGACTGCTGGGATTGTTTCTCGTTACTTGGACCATCCTTCCACAGATCATGATCCGCATAAGTGATTGGAGTATTTTTCGTTTGGTTCTTCTTAGAACATGATTAAGTGGGAGGCACATTGTTCCTAGTTGGTCTACATGAATACATGATGACATTTCATTACTCGCTTTCATCCCCAAGATAATCATTAAGTGATAGTGACTAAACACCCAATTTCAATAAACAAGTCGTCATGAGTATTGATAGGTTGCATTGAATTTGCTTAAACTTATGTAGACACTTCTTTATGTGACTTAAGAACATTCTTGCTCGAATAGTGCAGGTATGTTTTGAAAGAGCATGGATCAAGAGTATTGATGTTTTAAACTATTTTACCTTAACTTAGCATAAATCACTAAACTTAATTTGGATGTTATCTTTTGGTTGTTTGAGCACATTCATTCTTGAGGACAAGTAAACTTTAAACTTGTGGTAGTTGATAACACCCAAATTTAGGCATTTATTCAAGGTTTTTATCTATAGTTTTGTGCCATGATAGTCTTAATATGCCCAAAATAACTCAAGATACTTATCTTTTTGCAATTTATTACTTTTCAAAGGTATTGTTTCTCAACTAACCAATGTTGGTATTTTTAAGCAATAAAATGAAGAAAATATAAAATTGCAAAATTCTATTCAATGAATTCGGTCAAATTCATCCCGACCTTTTTGCAGCAGTACAAATTGATGATCCATCAACTCTTATTCTTTGGGAGACAATTGAAGGACCATCTAGGACTGGTGTCTTCCTATCATGGAACTGTTCATTACCCTATGTCCATGCTCCTAATGGCTACATAGCCAAAGGCGAGTGGACTTCGACATCCGTCTGTAGCATGACACAAATATTTCATATAGGTAATATATATATATATATATATATATATATATATATATATATATATATATATATATATATATATATATATATATATATATATATATATATATATATATAAAAGTAGTAACACCAAGATATAACAAGATGTAAAAGATGGAAATAATAAATACGTACCCATTTCTATATTCAAGCATATCCCATTTGTGTTTCATTTCGTAGAGATTAGAGTCTTGAGTGTAATAGATCTTCATTTGGTAACTACAAATTCGATAAACCAATATGTGCATTGATGAAAAATATGTAACCATAGTTTAAGATTAATATATAAGTTCCTCAGATAGAAACATCATATTAAGCAAGTATTAGAAATAAGGAAAGAACACTTAATGACATTTTTTAAACATAACATATTTTAGGTTTCTTTATTTATTATATCAACCATGGGTCTTTTGACTAACTTCTCATTGGAAGAGTCTATAAGAGTGCTAAAGGTTTGATACCCTATCCTTAAGGGATCTCAAGGTCATCTCTGAGAGGTAACTTGTGACAATGTTGACTTTTGCATAATTATGATTTAATTACTCGTTTACCCCCAAAGACTTGAATATATCACTCATAATGTCTCCCATGAATTCATGACTCTGGAATAACTTCCAAAGTAGAATAACTCACACTTTAAATCAAGTTGATACACTTGTGTGCATGAAACCTTAATTTTGTTATGCCCTATAACCCTTTGATTAAATTCTTGATCATACATACTCATTTTGATTTGGAATTATGCATATATGTTGTAGAGTCTATCATGAAGGTCCAAATTTGATGTCATTTGGACACTCCTACTATTTTATATGACTTTTCTACATTTTGCTCCCCTTTTAGCCCTAAATATTCTCTTTATTTCCCTTTTTTGTTTATTGGGCTCGGCCCAATAGCCGCATGGCTTGACCCAGCTGCAAAGCCCTTGAATCAGGGAAAATCCCCTTCATTTTACACTAAATTGGTCTGAACTGACCTCACAATCTAGGGCTCACTTGGGGGTGAACCCAAGCCCTTGGATCTGAGTCACGCAGATCTCATGCCACATTACAGGGTCAATAACATGTCTCCTACCTCCTACAATCAACAGGGAATGTAACTGTGAGACTGAGCGGGCATTTAACCTCAAAGTGAGGATAATTTGAAAATAAAAATAGATGGAAAGATACACCTCACAATCCCATGCTCATCTGGCCCTTTTTCTCCCTCAAACCAACTTATTTTGAGGGCAAACGAGGCACTCGAACATAGATTGGACAGCGCCATGAACATCCACTCAAAATCCTAGAACCTAGCCCCGATACACTATAAAATTCCTACCCCTGACTTTGTTTCAACCTCGCGAGCTCGAGTGACACCTTTTAATCCACTCTCTTACTTCCCTACTCATACTCCTCCTTTCTCTGACCACTGGTCTGCCACTGTGCTGCCTTACTAGGCGCACATGCAGTCAAGCCAGGGAAACGTTTCCCTACCATTGATCTTGGTCCAAGGTCAAAGGCTGAATGTGATCCAACAATGCTGGGTCAGCATGCCTGGATCCCCCTCTCACACACGTGACCCAAAGAAGGCTCCTCCCAGCCACATGATTGTGGCCTTGGTCAATAATTAACCGGATGATCAATGACCAATGTTTTACCTTTGATTTTCCTTTTTGTGGTAATTACCTCCTCTCTGCTCAGAAAATCCAATAAATTATCAAACCTTGCAAAAAGGATATCTTCTGATTTCTAACTCCAAAAGTGATGAACAAATAGTCAATTTTGCAAAAATGATATCTGAAAAATCCAATGATTCATTTAAAAATACTTGTGAGGACTAATTCCAAATGATCCTCATTGATTTATATAAATCTTTATTCTTGCTTATACTTTTGTCAAAATGACTCATAATCATGATTAAACTTTGGGTACCCTAATGTTTGATTGTGATGTTTATCTTGAGACACAAAAATGTAGACTTGAATCATCAAATATCTAGATATAATTAATTGATTCAATATTGAACATAATCTCTATGAATATTGAGTTACATTTGATATTGATCTTAAATCTTACAAAATCCTTGATCATGTGTATGATCCATGACTCTACTTTTTATAAATTAATCTTTAATTACAATGATGCTAATTATCACAATGATGATCTATAAATTTGATGATGGCTTGGATACTAATCATAAAATTAGGGTTAACACTTATGATCCTATAAAACCTGGGTAGGACATTCATACTCAAAAATATGCTTGACACTTGAAATATGTTGGACATTTTGGAAATATTGTTGATTATAAGTGGATGACCTAACTCTAAGGTTGAAATAGGAAAATGTAACCATAATCTCAAATATTGAAACATGACCTTCTATATACCATGATCTTGACCCTTGATCCAAATATTGTTGATTTAGGATCTGAGTCAAAGGATTGACCTATTACTGTTGAGATTCAATACTCTAAATCTTCAGTGATAGGTATGCTATTATATCTCCTCCTTGGTTGTATTGAAGATACCTTTTATGTCTTGATTGCATACTTGGCTATATACTTGGTTGAGCTACTGTTCCATATTGATCAGTCTTCCATTTTTCCTATATTATATTTTGAGAAAAACATGAGAACGAAAATGATATTGCCCATTACAACTTCCTGTATATTGATGATTATGATGATGTTGATACATTGATATTGAGTGCAAGCGACCTCCACATTCAGAGGTGGAACTTGTATGTTGGACTCCTACCTCATATGGAGAGAAGGATCATGGTCACCTCCCTCATCCTGTTGTGGAAATGGAGCAACACAAAATATATAATCATGCTTCTCGATTACAATATAATGGGATCTCGTAATAAAAATTGTGTTGCTTGAAATAAATCTCTTGTCAAATAAATATTGGTTCTGGAAATCGCTTGTTGTACTTCTTGAATATAATTCCTACCAAGTATACTCTTTTTCTATAAACCATTTTACTTGATTTTGATAGTGTACCGTGCAATTACATGATTGTGTCTCAATTTTCTTGAGTTTAGGCAAAACAAATGGAACTATTACTAGATCACTTTTGCACTCAAATCCTCTGATGACAAAGACAGATCTACAAAATCTCCTTTTAGGTTAGTTTGTTCTTTATATCTCATATTTTTGAGATAATATTTCTTATTGTATATGCCATTGTGCGAGATCCTATTAGGCCACTCAGGGAGAGGCGCTTCAATCCTTTTACTACTGTCTAGGCAGTGGGATTGGGATTGGGGTAAAAATGGTTTTGTGACAGTTGGTATCAGAGTATACACACTCCCATATACTTTAAGTAAATAATTTCTCGAGTCTCTTGAACCCCAGAAACCCTAAAGTCCATAGTGGTGAAAATTAAGGTGTCTAGGCTTGAGGTTCTGGCATGATTTCTCCTATCTGTCTTCACGGTAGCTAAGATTCCCCACTCTACCTAGCCTTAATTGATCTAAAACTTTACCTAAAGGTTCTTCGTTGAAAACCTAAAGAGTCTTCTAACATCTCATCTCTTCATTAAGGACTACCCTAATCCACCCATGTAGATGAAGATTATGTAGTCTTCTGATTTCCTCATATGGTCCTTATCCTGTGACCTTTTGCCACATGATGTCTCAATTATGGGTAGCTTATGCATGGGAAAAATGAATGTCACTAGAAATTATGAAAAACAAAATGATACCATGGTCTGACCTTAGTTTGAAAATTGGATTTTAATGAATGATAATTTTGAAACCAAATACTCAGCATGACCTATTCATGAAAACTCGAGTAAACCAAAATTAGACTACATGCTCCCTATATTTGAGGTAAATGATAAAATTTTTGATTTGGTGAAATAAGAAGGATTTATACCTTATACCTTATTGTTGTTGAGGTCCCCATTTGATTAAGTCCATTTCGCCCTATTTATGATTCAAACTCAAACATAGTTAAGCAAACTCGTATCCTATTTGATACACATCATGATTATGCTATCAAGTGACTAAGCCTAAGACTCACAAAATCATTATGCAAGACTATGGTGAAAAAATTAGTTTTTTTATTAACTATTGATGCATTTTGCAATATCAATTTTGATATGATGGGCATGGACCTAAACCATGCACCAATTTTTCAAATTATATCACTACCTTGATCATGAAAGAAAGAGAATAAAATTATGACCCTGCTCTTGCAAAATCTTGAAATATGGTTGCCCTATTGTGATCTTGAGTTTTGATCTTATGACCTTGTAGAATATGATTTGACCATCGATTCTCTCCCCATTTGAATAAGGTCAATGGATTGTGACTAATGTAGGTAATGTGCTAGATTAGGGTGGTAGTTGACTAATGACTGCCCTAGCCTATGTCACATCACTATTATGACAATCTCAAAGTTTTCACTTGTTGATTATTTAGAATTTGGAAAGGTATCCCCTTTCACCTGATTTGGATTGGTTGGCCTAAGGTCAATAGGCTAAACCCAGGACGATATTGATACTCGGTCTTGAATCTTGATTTAATAATGACCTTGATATATGAGAATGTTGACTATAGCTTGTGGTTGACTTCCTAGATAGACCTAGGTCTCAATTGATTATCAACCTTGGATACCATGATAATGAAATCTTGATATGTTGCTTTAATATTGCTTGAATATTGTTTCTCAAAATTGAATACAGATGAGTGATCTTCCCCTAAGGTCTAAATAGGAATCTAAACCCTAGCTTTGAAATATTTGTACATATGATCTTGATGTCTGAACTTCAACTCTTGATATTGATGTAAAAAATCTTGAAACATGATATGGATCTTGAGACCACCCTTGATATATATATTGACTTTCATAATTCCAAAAATAGAAAATTTTGAAATAATGATTGTTTTAAATCTCCTGATTTTGACTTAGGGTTTGTCTCTCATTAGGAACTAGGGTGGGACCTCCCATTGATTTTGAGCTCAAAATCATGATATTGAAAGTATGACATTGTCTCGAATTGTTGAAATAAGAAATATCAAATCATGGATGTCTAACCCAACCTAGGCCAATGTAGAATCTTTGACCCTGAGGTATTGGGATTGAAAGTCACCTTGTACATTTGATTCAATTTTTCTATTTGGTTGACCCTAAAATATGATCTCTCCAAATTTGTGATCAATAGGATGCTTTCCATATTTGTGGCTCGTATGATGATTTTGAACAATACATGCATTAACATTTATACTTATTTCTTGATGATGAAATGATGTTGGTACCAAGTTGGTTATGATATGGAACATGGAATCCAAATTATGATTATTGGATTACTTGAACTTTGAGGACATGATTTTGATTATATAGTTGAGGATGATCCAGTGTTTGAGGATACGATCTAGATTTTGATAATTCCCAATTTTTTTGAGGATTCTTTTGAATTTTGGGGACAAAATTCCTTTTTAAGGAGGGAAGGATGTGACAAAGTGGATTTTTGCATACTTATAATTTAATTACTTCTTTACCTTCAAAGACTTGAATATCTCACTCATAATGTCTGCCATGAATTATTGATTCTATAATAACTTCCAAAGTAGAATAACACACACTTTAAATCAAGTTGATACACTTATGTTCATGGAACCCTAATTTTGTTAAACCCTTTAACCCTTTGATTAAATTGTTGATCATGCATACTCATTTTGATTTGGAATTTTGCGCACACATTGTAGACTCTATCATGAAGCATTGATTCAAATTTGAGGTCATTTGAACACTCCTACAATTTCATATGAGTTTTCTATTTTTTTCTCCCTTTTTAGCCCTAAATACCCTCTTTATTTCCTTTTTTCTTATTTATTGTGCTCGACCCTATAGCCACCTGGCCTGACCCGGTCACAGAGCCCTTGAACTAGGGAAAATCCCCTTCATTTTACACTAAAATAGTCCAGACTAACCTCACGGTCTAAGGCTCACTTGGGGGCGAACCCCAGCCATATGATCTGAGTCACGTAGATCTCTAACCACATCTAATGGTCAATTACTTCTCTCATACCTCCCACAATAAATAGGGAAAGTAGCTATGAGACCGAGCAGGCATTTGACCTCAAAGCAACCATAATTTGAAAATGAAAATAGATGGAAAGCTATGCCTAGAAATCCCACACTCATCTGGCCCTTTTCCCCCTCGAACTGACTTGTTTTGAGGGCAAATGAGGCACCTGAACACAACTTGGCCACCGCCATGAGCATCCACTCAAAACTCAATAACCTATCCCCGATACCCTATAAAAAACCTACCCTAGACTTCATTTTGACCTCACGAGCCCGAGAGACACCTTTTCCTCCACTCTCCCACTCCCCTTCTCATGCTTCTCCTTTCTCCGGGCACTACTCCGCCGCAACACCCCCTTGCCAGGCACGCTGGCAGTCGAGGTAGGGAAATGTTTCCTTGCCATTGATCTTGATCCACGGTCAAAGGTTGAATGTGATCCAACGACACTGGATCAGCATGCCTAGCTCCCCCTCTCACACACGTGACCCAAAGAAGCTCCACCCAACCACATGATTGTGGCCTTGGTCAGCAATTGACTGGAAAATTAACAACCAATGTTTTACCCTCGATTTTCCTTTTCCTGGTAATTACATCATTTCTGCTCAAAAATCTAATAAATTACCAAACCTTGCAAAAATGATATCTTTTGATTCCTAACTCCAAAAATTATAAACAAATAGTCAAATTTGATCAGAAAAATCAAATGATTCGTTGAAAAATACTTGTAAAGACTAATTCCAAATGATTCTCAATGATATATCTAAATATTTATTCTTTCTTATACTTTTGTCAAAATGACTCATAATCATGATTAAACTTTGGGAACCCTATTGTTTGACTTGGATGTTTATCTTCAGACACAAAAATGTATACATGACTCATTAGAGATCTAGATGAAATTACCTGATTCAATCTTGAATATAATCTCTATGAATAATGAGTTATATTGATATTGATCTTAAATCTGACAAAATCCTTGACCATATATATGTTGCATGACTCTACTTTTTATAAATCTAATCTTGAATTCCAATGATTCTAATTACCATGATGATGATCTATAAATTTGTTGATGACTTGGATAATGATCATGATATTAGGGTTAACACTTATGATCCTAGAAAACCTAGGTAGGTCATTCACACTAAAAAATATGCTTGACACTTGAAATATGTTGGACATTTTGGAAATATTATTGATTATAAGTGGATGACCTAACTGTAAGGTCCAAATAGAAAAATGTAACCCTAATCTCAAATATTGAAACATTACCTTCTAAATACTATGATCTTGACCCTTTATCCAAATATTGTTGATTTAGGATCTGACTTAAAGGGTTGACCTATTAGCGTTGAGATTTTATACTCTAAATCTTCGGTGAAAGGTACGCAATTATATCTCCTCCTTAGTTGTATTGAAGATACCTTTTATGTATCTTTAGATTGTATAAATGGCTATATACTTGATAGAGCTATTGTTCCTTATTGATTACTCTTTTGTTTTTCCTATATTATCTTTTGAGAAAAACATGAGAACATAAATGATATTGTCCATTACGACTGCCCAAATATTGATGATGATGATGTTGATAATGTTGATATTGAGTGCAAACGACCTCCACATTCAGAGGTGGAACTTGTACGTTGGTCTCTTACCTCATATGTAGAGAAGGAGCCTGGTGACCTCCCCCATCGCATTGGGGCGACGGAGTCACACAAAATACATAAGCATGCTTTTCGATTCTAGTATAATGGGAACTTGTATAGCAAATTGTGTTGCTCGAAATAAACCTCTTGTCAAATAAATATTGGTTCTGGAAATCACTTTTTGTATTTCTTGAATACAAGTTGTTCCAAGTATATTCTTTTTCTATAAACCATTTTACATGATTTTGATAGTGTATCGTGCAATTGCATGATTTTGTCTTGATTTTCATGATTTTAGGCAAAAGAAAATGAACAATGACTATATCACTTCCGCACTCGATATCCTCTGATGATAAAGATAGATCTATAAAATATCCTTTTGGGTTAGTTTGTTCTTTATATCTCCTATTTTTGAGTTATTACTTTTTATTGTATATGCTAGTGTGTGAGATCCTATTGGACCACTCAGGGACGAGCACTTCAACCCTTTTACTACTATCTAGGCAGTGGGATTGGGATTGCGGTAAAAATGGTTCTGTGACATAACCCTTATATCATAATGGTCATCCTTATCTCAATATATCAAGTAAGATGCTGAACCTGGTGTCATTATCCCAAAACATTAGGCAGGTACACCAGGATATATAATGAAATTCTCTAAATTATGTTCAAGGTTTGTTGATGTAGTATTATCAAACATGATAGTAGTAATCACAGGAAAAATAGCTCAAACATGTAATTATCTAGACAAGAATTCAGACGAGCATACATACAAACAATACAATAACATAGTAGGGTTAAGAGGTTGAGCGTACCTTGCAAGTAGAGTACAAGTCATAAACCATTGAATAGATTCTAGGGAAGGTCAATTCCAAAGGGGACCTGAGATATAAAAGACATAATAGTGGGTCTTGGATCAAAATGGGTTGATAATCTAAACATCATATGAGTAATGTGGAGATTTCACTATATCTAGGTTTTGCTTAGTTCAAACATAGTTTCTAAGGTTCCAAAAATGCATGCAAAGATTCCTTATAGAACA
This sequence comes from Alisma plantago-aquatica, assembly GCA_963693085.1. NCBI lineage: Eukaryota > Viridiplantae > Streptophyta > Magnoliopsida > Alismatales > Alismataceae > Alisma > Alisma plantago-aquatica. Next base: position 1,392,195,482 of record OY856409.1, read on the forward strand.
AGTACCTACATTAAGTCCTAGATCTAAGTGAATCATCCATATTAAATTAGATACACATGTCATATCCTCACTGATTTGGAATTAGGAAAGCATGAATTCAGATTTCCACCAAGGTTTAATCATATAAGATCATGACTAATCATGCTAGATTAATTCAATGAAATAAAGTCACATTTCCAAGTCATATGATAACAAAGAGCATAGGATACATAAAGATGGTATTTTGGACTAAAAGTATGATAATTTTACTGATTTAAACAAGATAGAGCACAAAATTAGTATAAGAATCATATTTCATCATGTGGACACAAATAGGCCAACATAGTCATTTTAATGCAAAACTAGGCAGTTGAGTCTTTAAAAGACAAAATGGCAAGAGGCATGAAGGCTCAAACAAACATTTCCCAATTCATCATAACATTTACTACTTTCGAGATTGAAATATTAGGTTATGAAAAAATAAGCCAAAATCCCAAATTTGGGCAAGTCATAACATGTATGCATATAAATGGGTCATTTTATAGGTAAGGACGGAGATAGGATGTGAAGATTGTAATTAGTGTGCATTTATATGTTCAAAGACGTCAAGCATAGTAAAATAGAAACTAATTTCAATGATTAATGCAATTATAGTATCTAGGGGCCACTAATGATACATGGAGAACATAATTAATATTGAGTATTAGTCAAAATATCATAAAGGCATCATATCTACTAATACAATGATGAAACATGCAAAACTAGAAAGATACATTATCATAATTAGAAATGTGACTTTTTTCTGAATAAAATGGTATATTACTTCATAGAATTTGGATTAAGGACTAAGGAGATAGAGGTAATTGAAGTTTATTACATTTGAAGAGGGATTTTTGGGTGATTTTATCTAACTGGGCCGAGATTGGGTCTGCAATGTTGAGTCGGTGGCGGGTGACATGCATAGGTGGCTTGGAGCAGAAGGCCATAAGCTTGTACAATCGGTGGTGGGTCTGTGAAGTGTTTGGTGCATGCTGGAGATGAGGAGTGGGTTGGTGCAATTGAGAGTAACACTGGGAGGTTGGCTGGGGTGTGTCTCCTTGTGCACTGAGTCGTGGGGCTGAGGGACATGTGGCACATAATATATGGTTGTCGAAGTGCTCATGTGCAAGTTAGAGCATGTGTGGTTCAATGTGTGAAGGTGAGGGTTAGAGAGATAGAGAGAGAGAGGATGTGAGAGAGAGTGAGAGAGAAAGTTAGTGGGGCAGTGGAGGAGGGAATTTGAGCAATTGACTGTGACACCCTTTATTACACAAACACAAACCACAAGATTAAAATAAAACTTTACAGTGGATTATTGAAAAAACAAAAATTAAAACCAATTAATACAAGAACCAACATCAAGAAACTTTTACATCAGGGTTGCAAAACTTTCCATCTGAATTATATATCATAAAGCATCATTATTTACAACATGTCCATACAAGACTACCTATCACATGTAGTATATGTTCATTTACATAAACATGTACAATACGAAATTATATACTACAAGGGCACATAAAGTTAAACTTCATATCGATAACACCATTGAGGAAAAAACATAACTCCCGCAAGACTCGAGTGTATAGTGATGACTCTAGGACTCTTAGAACAAAAGGACCACAAGCAACATTTCCAACCTTAGCAGCTATTGTCCTCCTTGTTGCTTCTCTACCTATGCTACACAATCTCTACCTCCTCATGCACATCCACCTAAAAGATGTGGATACTCACGGGGTGAGATTCCAAATCTCAACGAGAGATATAACTCTCCACCAACACTATTATTAATATAGATAACTAAAGCAAGTAGATACATGACTAAGCCAGATGAACATATTTAGTTAAATGATAAGTATCTATTGAATTAAGCAAATTAAGCACTATTGGGCACTTATTACTTAATAGTATAGCAATCAATAATCTAGGAAGGAATGTGAAGAACATGCATATTCTCTACCAACTAACATGTACAAATGCAAGGCAAGGCTATAACTAATGTTCTCATATTTGATCTTAAGCAAGTGTACTATACGACTTATTTCTTATTTTATTATGCCCCAAGGGTTTGATTTATACCACCCTAATCCAACTGACCACTACTGAGTCAAAATTGGTGCCATAAAAGGTCTACGGAAGAGCTGAAATTCATGACCTCACCAAACCTCATGGTTAGTACACGAGTACATAGCAGAGACATACCAGTCAACTGCAACTGGTGACAAATAATCAAACTGTGAAAGTCCTAGCCCACCTTGGTATAGGTTACGATGCTAGTGAAACTGAGCAACAACCCGTAGTTGCACTCCTGCCAGGGTATGGCCCACAACCAATCCTATGAAACCACATAAGCAACATATCACTGAGCTATGGCCTGCAGCCTCACTCCTATCAGGGTATGGCCCACATTCAATCATATGAATGCATATACTCAATAGTATATGACTCCCAAGATTCCTCTAAGGGAAAGCCCATTTCACCATCCAGCAAGTGTTAACAATGAGATGGATCTATGGCACATGGAAAAACTACATGATAAAGTTCAACTTGATTAGTAAGTCAATTTAAATGACTTTTAACATCAATCAAGTTATAATGTACATAGCCAGAATAATTTCTACAATAGTAAGGGCATAACACAACCCCAGAAGATACAACACTTGTAGGGTGTGATCTTGTCACACTATCACCACAAGATGCATGTATTATTACCATTCACACCATCATCAACAAGGCCACATATCATGGGATATGAATCCCTCAACTTATCATTGGGAAAATCCATCTCATATTATGTTGCTAGTCACTATAAGGTCATTAACCAATTCACATTATTCTCGTGTCACAAGTTCTTCAACATGCCTTACAAGGGCATATTCAACCTGTGTCATACCATAATCACCATAGTCTACACTAGCTATTATTGTCAGGATCATAACACCTACACAGTTAGAAGTTGATAAGCAAGAGAGAGACAATCACATAACATGATAATCCTTTCATGAGAGAGAAACACACAAGATCATTGTTCATCATTAGCGTTAGGGTTTCCTCTTAGTCGATTAGAGTTTACAAGACTAGGTTCAACCATCAACACTATAACCATCACCCTCCATCATATTGGAGTGTATAAGGATTAGAAACGTCATTAGAGTTGATTAGATAACATTCTAAAGAACATTATATATGACTTATGTATCATTCATATATGAAGATCATTAAGTGTTCACATGTGCTTCTCATCCATCTACCATCACCCTATGTTGACCACATAATCACATAGGTCACAACCACACATCATGGTCCATGTCATGTCGCTACACTCATGTGTCTTGACCATCCACCAATATGCCACGACCTCCACCCTCTAGGTCATGTCTCTCCAGTGACACTTAGGGTTAGACTTTCAGAAATCATCTCGATCAAAGGTGTCTCGACCTCAACATGTCTCGACCAAACATATCTTGGTCTCAAGGGTGTCTCAACCTCCACCCATGTTGTGACCCAACACCATCATGGTCGTGACCTCCACTCTAGGGTGAGTCTCAACCCAAGCAAGGTAGGAACAAGATATCAACACTAGAGGTGACTAGGCCACTTAACACCAAAAGCTTTGACCTAACACCACTAGGTGAAACTCAACCACAAGGAAGAATCTCGACCAAAGATATCAAGGTCGTGACCACTAAGAGGGAAATGTCAGAACCACACCAAGATGCACCATCTAGGTCTCAAAATAGAACTGAAACCAAGGGAAGAACCAAGTTCACCATGAAGGAAAACTAAACCAACCAATCACCAAATCCTAAAGCATAGGTCATGAAATCACCAAGAAAGAACCTCTTCTAAAGGAGGGAAAATCAATGATCAAGGTAACCAAGACCGAACCTAACATCTATCCAACTTCTAGGTATGTGAACACCTTGCATGGAAGAAAGATCAAGGGAAAAATCAGAGAAGAACCTCAACAAATCATCATTTACTAAATCGGGTACTCATATATTAGGGTTTTAGATTTCTACCAAATCGAACAAGATGTCTCTACCAAACAAACTCTAGAGATTACCAATAATTAAAAGCATAATGAGAAAGCAATCTAGATAGAGTATATAGTAATTAAAAACATAAAGAAGTGCAATAATAGAGTAGGTTTAGTGTTATATAACCCACCTTAAAATGATCACCACCAAGAGCTCCAAACACCAAGATCAAGAGCTCCAAGCACACGATCTAAGGGTTAAAGAAGATTCACCAGAATATCTACATTAGGCAACAAGAGCACCTCAAGAAGGAGTACACACCAAGGTCAAAGTAAGCCTAAGAAAAGAAGCAAAGAAGCTTTTGGTCGAACTAAAAGAGAAAGGGATAAAGAGAGGAGAAATCCTCTTCACACTTGGGTCTACTTTGTCAAAACATGGTCTATAACCCTTGTGATTAGGAGTTTCTCTCCCAAAACGACCACCATGGAAGAACCATGGTCTAGGGCCAAGAAAAGAGAGGAATATGAACGTAGGAGATCAAAAGAAACATCAAATTAGAACTCAAACACTTAATAAGGATGGAAGATGAGCTCGAATCACCACCACCAACACATGCAAGAGGAGAGTAATCTCATAAGATCTTAGGACGTACCTCCTTGCTCCACTAAGATCCAAGAACAAGAAAACAAGGAGGAAGAAGACATATGCTTGAAAGGGTTGCAAGCAAGGGGAGATAAGGGGTTATATAGATAGAAGATGAGAGAGAGTAAGGGGTGAGCTATCAACATACTAAGGGACCCAAGGGACACTTGTCCACATAAAAGGACAACATGTAACCAATTAAGCATGACATGCAAGATATGGTGATACACTCTAGGTATTGACTCAAACACAATGTCAACCCACATGGTCACGGTCGTGGCCCTCCTAAGGTGCACCTCGCATGGTCATGATACCACCACCAAACATCACGTCTAGGTCGAGATAAGGTCCCACTACCATCCTGAGGTCGAGACAACCTATGCTAGGGCAACCATGTCGACCCAAGACCACCTTTTACTATTTAGGATACGAGAGTTAACATCTAGAGGAGGTGTTTTGACCATGACACCCTCAAAAACTAAATTGGTTGCGACCCAAGGTTGATACAACACAACCAACACACATGGTCAGGGCATTCAACACTCACATCAACCCTAATCACCACCTGAGGTGATACTCCTCAACCAAGGCACAAACAAGGCACCCAACTTTTTCTCTTTCCTCTAGATGATGTCAAGAAAGAGATGGAGCAATCTAGGGGTTTCAAATTGCACATCAACACCCTACATTGGGTAAATTGCAATTTGTACCAAAACTAGCACAACAAGTAGAAACTTCATCCAAATGAGCTCAAACTTGAAACTTAAGCTATCAACAATCCCTAATTACATCTCAAAAGATTAGATGAAGGGTCTAAGCACATGATTACACCAAAGCAAATAGGGTTACCCCAAAACTTAGTTCATGGGTCTTACATTGACACTCGATCAATCTCTCTCAACATCGTCCCCTACCTCGTGCTTGGGCCTCCCAACCATCGAGAAGATGGTAGAGGCAAGCTAGGTAGAGATACTGAGTGAAAGAGAGGGGCTAGATAGATTGGATGGGTTTTCTTATAGGTTGTAATCTGGTGAGGGGTGCGAATTAAGATTGAAGGATGGCCAACGACAATTGGATGAGGGTAAAGGAGGTGGAACAACACCACCGTATCCCTTCCAGTTACTGATTCATGGTCATTGCCATTGGGTGAGAGCTTGGTATGGAAAATTCAGTCGAGGATGGCAGCTGGAGGGTCATGCACTGCACATCCTGCCCTCTTGTTGTACTTTCTACAGTGGTAGGGAGAGAGGAAAGTGATGGCCCATGACCGTCAGATCGAGCCTCGGATTTGCGTTACATAAGATTGGAAGGTTCCTACTGGAAACAAGTACATGGGAGGAAGAAAGGAAAGAGCGAGAGGGGGGAGGACAAAGAGGTGGGTGGGCCGCACAAATTTTGGGCCCAAATCAGTGGTTCATGGTCCAAAAGGTAGAAAAAGGGATGTTAATATATGGATTTGAGGTCAAGATCTTTAATTGGTACTAACTTGATCATCCTAGCCCCAAATTGATCAAGATGATATGAATTGGAAATGTGGGAACACCCTCTACTCGAAGGGAACAAAACAAAGTACATAAACTTAGAAGGATATGACCAAAATTTAAGGGGAAAGTGACGATGTGTGATATAAATGTAAACTTGGTTTTTGTCAACTTGAGTACCACCAAGGTGATGCATGCACACTAGATGGGCTAAAAGTGTTTCAAAACAACTATATATATGAAATTTGTAGTGTAAACAAAAGTGAGGTCAAAATTTGGAAGTTACATAAAAGGGGTGAAATTCCAAGTTATCACACTCCCAATAACACCAATCGAAGGATAGCCTCGAAGGTCGCTCCTCTATAGGAGCCTTCCAATTGACCCTTCTTTTGATGGATCCTCTTTCAATGGTCCATTTTGAAGGTCACAAACATAGGCTGGAAACCTATTCGAAGGAGTGCGTGCATGACTACCTTCAGAATAAATGAATTTGATGCAAGATTATGCTCCTTTTTCATAGTTTGAAGTGTTATCTCCTTGATCTATGTTGTGAATGATAAACCTAGGTTTTTGAGACTGTGTTTGGAAAGAGATAGAGTTTGATCAAAACTTTGAGTCATGTTTGTTATGAAGCCCAAATCACTTTTAGGATCCTTGAATCAGAATTATATATTTTCACATAGGTATCAAACATGCAATGATGAGTTTTTGAGCTATAGTCAAGTCAGAGTGTTTTCCTTTGACGGTTTGCACTCCCTCTCGCCTTAAATTGAATAAAAAAGATGGAAATATAGAAACATGCAAAAGAGTCTTGGCCACCTAAAAATCCCAAAAATATCAAAATGGCTCTCATCCAAGCCTATAAATTATAATGTTGACAATAAAATCATGAGCATGAATAAAAACAAGACTATTTGTTTTCTCTTTCAAGAAATTTGAGGATGGTTCTTAGTGGGTGTATGAGTGTGCTCATTAATGTGGATATTCCATGCCTGGTAGTGCCACCCTAAAAGCTCATTAGAGAGCCATTACAAACCCCTAGGATACCTATGAGATTATCCCTAACAAGGTTGATTCGAGCGCAGTACGAGGAGTTTGTCTCGCATCTTTGGGCCAAATAACCCATTTTATACAATTAGTTTCTTGTACCATGGACCAACTTGACGTAGACTGGGATCCTTAAAATCCATTGCAATCATTTTTGTTTGTTGCTTCTAAAGACCTGAATAAGTGGGAGGAGTGTTGTTTACAATTGACCTACATGACTACATGATGCTAGTTCATTACTCACCTTCATTGCCCATATAATCTTAAAGTGATATCACCTTAACATGCAATTTTATGATTCAAGCCCCCATAAAAATTAACATGTTGTAGTGAATTATTATAAACTTGTATGTATGCTTTTTTATCTTACTTAAGAAAGTTTTTGCTCAAATGGTGAGGGCTTGTTTTGAAAGAGCATGGAACAAGATAATTTCTATTTTAAACTATTTTTGTAACCTTAGAATTTATCACCATGATTAATTAGGACATCATGTTTTTTTTCTTTAAGAACAATCTTGCTTGAAGATAAGAAATTTTTAAACCTTGGGGTAGTTGATAACACCCAAATTTAGGCTTTATACTATGTATTTATATATAGTTTCATTCATGATACCCTTAATATATCCAAAATAACTCTAGATACTCTTTTTTTAATTTATTAATTTTTGAAGGTATAGTAGCTCAAATAGCCAATTTTAGGACTTGTAGGCACTAAAATGAAGAAAACATTGATTCTCTAGGTTATGTCCAAGAATTCAGTGGAATTCCCTTGATTTAGGTCAAATTTATCCTGACCTATTTTTCAAAGTACACATCAGTGTCAACTTTTTTCTTTAGGAGATAACTGAAAGAACATCTACTGATTGTGTCTCCCAATGGCACCAATCAAAGGATAGACTCGAAGGTCCCTCCCCTAAAGGGGCCTTCCCATGGACCCTTCATCCAATGGATCGTCTTCTGATGGTCCATTTTGAAGGTCACAAATGAACGACAACAACCTAGTTGAAGGAGCTCTTCCAGGAACAGCTTCTAAAGGAATGAATTTGTTCAAAATCAAACCAATTCGATTGAATTGATTTCCTCATGGAACTGACCTTTTCCTTTGGAAGACAATTGGAGATCCTCCTACCAATGGTAGGCTTTTGATGGTTCACCTTCCAATGGTCCACATTTTGAATGTTGATTCTGAAGGCTCATCCATCGATGGTGCCTTTGTAAGGTCCCTATGAATGACACATCCTTTAATGGTACGTCCTATGATGATGTCCCACGAATACACATCATTTAATTGTCCATTCTGGTCCATTACTTGAGTGAATTTGATAGCATTAACTTGTATTTATCTGAGTTCATTTTCACTCACATATACACCCTATCTTCCACTATAAATACTCACCCCTTTCTACTTAGCAAAGGGTTCCATTCAATTTTTAGAGTCCCTTTTGCGGCTCTGACCATTGGTTCTAAGAGCTTTGCCCTTGAGCTCCAAGGCTTGAGAGGGATGAAGAGGTCATCATATGACCTTGCCTTCTATTTTCCTCCATCCACCATCATTTTCCATCATTTCCACCTTCATCATGCACCTTCCATACATTTTCACTATCATTCAGCCATATCCCAACCATTTCTAGCATTGTCCACCTCCATACACCCATCCAAGTTGTTGTTGGGGCAGAATCAAGGAGAAAGGAGGCCAAGGAGTCTCTGACCCCATGGATGAGATCTAGTGCATTTATATGGTAAGGAGTCATAGCCAGCTCTCCTCCTTGGGCTAAATCTCTTATTCTTCCCCTTTCTTCTATTGTTCTTTTTCATTCATGTGCAAATGATGTATTTCCATCTTTGTTCGGTGCCAACTATGCTTGTTCATGGTTAATTAAGCTACTTATACACTATGTAACCATTTTGGGCATGATTTGTTTACTTTTATCGTAAACAAGTAGTCATGTTCGACATCTAGCATGCTTTCTATCCTATTTCTCTTTCGGGTTATGATTGTTGGTTTGGTTGATTTCTTTCTTGCATGAACCTACATTTCCATCAAGATCTTGAAGAAATTGGTAGAGGACATAGTTTGGATCAAAAACTAAGAGGAGGACATCTAATGGAGGATTTGTTTGTAATAAGTGGGAGAGATTTGACCCAGAACTATGAATTTGTCTGATCTAGGTGAATTCGACCGCATTCACTAGAAAGTGACTGAATTCATCATAATTTGGTTGAATTCATAGTATTTGTCATATATAAGTTCTCTATTGTTCCTAATGTCTTTAAATGTTATGACCTAAGAAGGTATGATGGGAGTTGGTATGATGTCCTTGAGAGTGGTTTCAATTCATTGATGGGGTTTTAGTCACATTGCACAAGAGTAAGTGGGACGACATCGATAAGAGAAGTTACCATGATTCATGATATATTTATATGTTATTTTCTTTCTAGGGTGAATGAGGGTTGCCTATGCCCAAGAACGGGTGCATATACTTCCAAACATGTGGTTACATAGCTAGGAACTCCTTATGATTAGTAGGATTTGACAGACTTCGTTTTATTTATTTAAGTTTGTTTTTTTTTTCGTATCATTTTACAAGACTCACTCTAGTTCTTTGCCTATATCAACTATCAATTTTTCTTAACTGACCAAGAATCATATTTTAGACATCTAAATGTCCCCACTTACCTGTCTTCAACCGCGTATATGTACTTTAACTATGTATTGAGTTGTGGGGTTATTTTAAGGTATCAGGTTATAAATTTGAAGTCTGGTCCATTTTTGGAATCACGCGTCTATTTTTGGGTGCTCTATCTCAAAGCCAATCACAAAGTATCAATGTAGTTCCCTATATGTATTTGATTAAGAAATTATTTTTGTATAATAAACCTAAAAGATAAAAAATGTTTGAGGCCCTATAGAAACTGTCATTGGAAACACAATGTATAGTTGTGTTTTTTCATTAATTCAATATCTATGTGTATGGCTGACAAAATATTAATATCTAGAATGATATATTGATAAAAGTAAATATGAGGCTCAGGGACCTTGATATAAAGAAAATATCGGATGACCTATCTGGTCTCAATGTTGAATGCCCAGTGAAATCCAAGAAATAGTGGAATATTAACTTTTTGGTCAAATATTTCTCTAAATCCACACAAAATAAGATCTTGTAGCTAAATATCCTATGCTGCATAGGGTGACATGAAATTAGAGTGTGAAACCCTACTGAGCCAGAGGCATTTACCAAAATCTCTTCCTACACCCTTTTGAAGGGAAAAAAGCAAATTAGACCACTTTGTATGTGGCGCCTAATCAATAAGGCTAATTTTGCTAATTAAGTGAATTTGTTTATGTGGTTGTTATGCCACAAAGGAATACTCACCAATCATGAATGATGTTTGAGGAATATGGATATTGATAACAAATGAAATAGGTGTGGGGATATTGGTGATACATGTATTCATGTGATTAGATATTGCACTCATGTTAAGCAGGAATGGAAAAACCTGTTATGGATCAGCAGTGAGGATGTTTTCTTCAAGTGAGACTTAGCTAATTGGGTTCAAATTGACATTAGTAATAAATGGGATCAAAGTGTAATCTTCATGAACTCTTGTAGGCACATTTGGAAATGTAGAAACTTATATTTTTTCATAAATATAAATAGTATGAAGGATCATCAGTTAGGCTTCATCAGAAGAGATGTTTTTGTATTTAAAGAAGTCAGAGAGCATAATGAGGACCTTCAACTGAATTCGATTTCAGATATGTGGAAACCACATATACCTATATACCTCAAGATCAATGTGGATGTTGATTTCCAAGGTAGTCGAGTAACAATTGCTAAGGTAATCCACAAAAACATTGGGGAATGGGTGGACTGCATGGAGTTACCTTGTGGTCAACACTATTGTGGAAGCTAATTAGAAGCTATTGAATTATCTTTATCTTTGGCTATCAAGTTGTACAACAATTTGTCTTGTATTTAATTTGAAAATCTCTATGCCACGAAGATGATCTTGGATGAACCTAAGGCCAATACAGTCGTAGCTGATTACATAATTAGTATACAAAATCTGAGGTAGGATAAGGAGCATTGGATGATATCTCATGTAGGTCATGAAGCAAATAGGTTGATGAAGGCCTTAGCTAAGTTTTATATGAAAAACAAGAGAGGATAACATTGGGACAAGATGCCTCCCATCCATGTAAACATTATTCTTAAAGCTGAAGCTAAGAACTATTGAAGTTGTAAATCTACTGTTGTAAACATCCACAATGTAACCATATGTGAGAATTTTTAGAATTAGCCTTCAAGAGGAAGTCGAGGTGAATAAATAACCTCCCAGATTCTACTAAAAAAAGGTTGTGTAAGAGAATTACTCTCGATGGATGCACATGGCCTTTATTTTATACTTTTTCATCATTTTTTTGAATAATATTGTTTTGTAGGTGTTATAAAAAATGACACTAAAGCAAGAAAATAAAGAAAAAAAGAAAAACAAAGAAACAATCAAGCCTTTTGGTTGTGGAAAAAGAATCCATTTGAAGGGTTGAGTAGGGATATGTGTAATAAACAAGTATCACCTATATGAAGAAATGAAATCAAGTATGATCACCATGGATCCAAGAATGCATGTTCGTGGAACTAGACCCCCTTTTTCTTTAATATATAGTCCTCTCAATTTGTCATCCTCTCTCATATTTTTCTAAAAACATACAACAAAATCGGAGAATGTGAAGATGTGGTATACCTCTTGAATATGTACACATATGATAATACTTGGGGGCTAGGATGAATGATCACCAGATACCAATTTTGATGAGGTACCCAATTACCCTCCTATTTCCTGAGACCATACATTCACAAATAAACATGCAACAAAATGACACCTTCACTGATTAAAGACTAGATAAAAAAGGGAAGAAATTCTAGGCCATGTGTAATTCATTAGGATGTGTGGAATACCAATGATCTAGACAAATAGGCAACATGATCACAAAGTAATGGTTCAAATCATCGTCATATAGTCTGAGGTAATACAATGAAATGACACATTCAATAATGGAGTCCCCACATCAATATAAGATTACATTGAAAATGAAAGATCTTGTGGGACACGTGAGTAGTAGGTCACCTTGCCAAAGATAATGAAAGACAAAAAATAGACCTCGCCAAGACCTTCAATGATTGTAACATTAAAGTTCTAGCAACATCACCACTATGGTCTTAGGTTTAAGATATTTCTCATGAAACCAAAAATGTATGGAAGAGGAGTCACCACTAGGTTTATAAGGGTAAATGAAGAAAAACACGAAATTTTTTGGATAGCGGGTGGATAAAGTAAAAGGAAAACCACAAATGAGTATGTCAAGTTACACATAGGGAAGGTGTAGATACCTCTACAATGCCTTGGTAGTATCATAAATCCTGACTAATTCAAATATGTAATTTTAAATATGTGTTCCATATATAACAACAAGATGCAAAAACCATGGACAAATCAAAGGTTAGATACAATATAATTTAATTAATGATAATCAACCTCGGTTGCTCATATACTTACACCACTAAGCGGTCTACCAAGCTTAAAGAGACAAAGGGTGTACATGTATAACAAAATAACAACATATCAAAGAGATATTAGTGATAAAAAAATTATATCGGTGATCATCAACCTCGTTGACCATATACTCACACCAATAAAGACTCAAAAGTTGGGGAGAAAGAGCCATCTACATGGTTTTTGGGCACAAGATACCTTCTTTATGAATCTCTAATCAAGATGTGGGTATAGGTAATGAATTTTTAATATAATAAATAGGATGATTGTAGCAACAGGGAATTGTTCGCCAGTGTAGCCCTTAATTAAGAAAAACATAAACTTCATGCAATAAATTTTCTAGAGAACATTGAAAAATAGATCTAGTGCGATAGTTGGCTTAGTGGATGGCTCATTGATAACATAGTCTAGAAATTTGACCAACCACTATGATTCCCTCATTCTAAGATAACCTCTTGGCTAAATCCATGGATACCTAGAATAGAAACTTGGATGGTAGACTAGTCTGACACATCTTCCCATGGCTTCACAGAAGAGTCTCGATTGCATTTGGCTCTAAACCATAAAGAAAAAGATGACAACAAAATTTAGCCATCCAAACATAGTCGTGAATTTCCCTCATGTTAAAGTGAGAGTTGGTGATAGTATTCCATAAAGGTATAGACCTATGCTTACCAACATTGAGAATCTATGAGGAATATAAATGTCTCTTCCAGTTATCCCCCAAGGTAGTAACTCTAATATTGATGACGTGTGGGAAAAGCTACATACAAATGGACCATTATTCCTTTACGGAACATCAATTGATCACAAGTCTAACCACAAGTAGAAGTGGTGGGAACACACATGTTACTATTTTATTAGTATGTTGATTTTCATCTATGACACACTAGGATTGAATTACTTCATGGAGGAATATGGAACTAGAGTTCCTACATCAATAAAGTTTATGCTCATACATTATCAATTGACTACCCAAAATATGTCTCAAGTAATAAGATTTTTGTGAAGTAAGGATGATTATCCATTATGTGATCTTGACTTCCATATAAATATTGGAGAGTCGACTCATGGAGCTTTGCGTTTTAATAAGTCAATGCTTGTATAAAAGGTCTCATTGCACAATAGCCACTATGCCTGTGAAAGTTGGATTGAAGGTTATAATGAAAGAAACAAAACATTAAAATAAGTATGTCTTACTAATGGCATAATTTTATCCAACCCCATTGAAACCATTTTGATGCCTCTTGATACTACCGATCATATCCCAAAGTATAAGCCTTATGCAAGGGCAACCACAAATTTTCTTAATGATTGTTGTACGCTTCAAGTAGCCTCTTACCTAAAGATAATAACGTGTCAGAATATATCATTACAAAACACACACTATGAAGTAACTTACCTTTTCTATTATTAAATAGCATACAAACTTTAGACTCACAATTGATCAATATTCATCTTATTTTAGTGTTCCCTAAATAGAGAATGGGGTGAACAATAAATAAATTTCAATATTTTGTAGAAAAATATTGTCCCCTCATTCATGCATATTTTAAATCAAAGATAAGACCAATATAAGGTGGAATAAAGTGGAATAAAATATGAATCCATGGACACCACCTGGTGTGTTTAGATAATCTATTTTATAATTTGAGAATGGAATAACATAGTTAGAATAGAATGTACAATTAGTTAGTCTATCAAAGTGAACCTATATAAAAATGAATTGATTCATCGATAAGATTCTATTGAATAGACCCCATGATATTATATTTAGTTATGTAAATGGTGGGAATTAACTATGTTAATGTCACACAATAAGTATGCAGAAGAGATTGTTGTTGTATTGAATACATGTAAGAAAAATAACATATATATCTCATGTCATCTTTTTAGCCAACTCCCTTTCACCATACAAGTATGAAACCAATCCCCAAGTACTAAGTGCAATGGAAACTCCTTTTCTCCAACTATATGATTCATGTAAAAGGTATATTGGTAGTAGTATCCCAATAGGGGAAAGAACTGAACTTATAATTCCAGCAACTAGTGATGAAGAACAATATATTGTGCCAATCGATCCCAAGCTAAATAGTTGCCAGCATATGGCAGAAAAAATAACAACCATGTAATATTTAACTTCTCCCAGTCCAAATGATCTAGCCTCGTCAGGTAAACCCTATAATAGAAAAAAAAATTATCATTTCACATGAACACAAATAGCTTCCGACAATGTATATTGATGATTGAATGTATTAGCTATTAAACGTTTGTATTAAAACTGGAAGATTGGTTTTTTCATTTAGTTAATGTCTCCCTCAGAAGTCATGTGAATATAGGGGAAACACTATGAAAATTTTCAACATCATCATGAAATCTGTCATAGGAAGGTTGGTGATTTGATGTCACCCTCTCCATGAGTCACTCATCAAGTTCTCCTTCTTTATCTATACAATCATTTTAAATTTGTTGGTTTTCCTTTTAGCAATAGTTGTACCCTTATTGAAGTTTGTCTAAGGATATTAATGTTTATTTTCTAAAATTGTAGTTCTTTAAGTTCACTCATAGTTGTTGTAGTGATTCACTCTGCTCATGGTGTATAACAATAAACAAGTCCCAACATGAAGTTTGAAAAAATCAAAGTCACATCACATCATGACCCAGTTGTGGAAGAATGATTTATTGAAACACAATATTATAGACCACATGTATATGTGTTGATCTTCAGGTATGCTTGTTATAATGGAGAAACAATTAATCTTTTGATACGAGATTTGTATTCAAATGTACAAATATATGTTTTAATACTTATTATTCTTGTTTTCTTAGAGATTTTTTTTTATAAAATTAGACGGGTATCGAGAAGAGAAACAAATTATTTTACACTTTTTATCATTGACAAATCATGATTGCATTTAAAAGAAATAATAAAATTGACATTGATCAAATGGTTGAAGAAACTAATGAGCATCCAGGGGATAAAAACCTTATCCCATAATGTTACAACAAACACATATATATATAAGAATAGAAAATGTAATGTTTGAGTGTAAGACTTCTAACCTAACTTAACCCATTGATCATGATTTACTATCTTCATCACTGGTTGAGATATATTTTCTATAATGTGGTTAACTGGTGAGTGTTTTGCTTGTGGTTTCATGTATAAAATACCCTTTGTTGAGGGTTTCCTTTTAATTTAAACATGTCATGTTGTTTTCATTCTTCTTTTCTTTGATTTGTTTTAGGTGGATGGGCATAGGTTGTCAAACCTAGCCTCACTACACTTCATCAGTTGATAAAATATGGGATTGGTCTTCTACCGATGGAAGTGTTTCTAACTTCTTGTTGATTGAGAAATGACAAAACCCTTCTTGTTTTCAACATATTTGTTTGAGATTGTCTTTTTCTTAGTTGAAGACTAGCAACATTGTTATTTCTTTCTACAATAGAGGACTAATGAAAGGGCAATTGTTTAACCTTTGGTGTTTCCCTCTAGTTTCTACAGACAAAGTGATTGGCTGGATGGGGGTAGGTTTCCATCCTTTGGGTATTAATGGGAATCCTACACCTCATGTCCAATGGTTTTATATGAGCACTCAACTGGTATGTTTTATATTCAGATCTACTCACAAGATGTCTGGATGTGAGTGCCTGCCTATGGAAGAATCAGGGTTCATCTACTTATGAGATGGCTAACTAAGAAGGGTATAGATTTTGATCAATGACAACACAATTTCAACATTTTTCTCTCTCCTATGAGGCTAAATATATCCCTTGTCCTTCCTTCTGGTCCTACCCGTGCAATATGAGCCTTCATGTGTTGTTGTAGAGTGAGACACTATTTGTTTATGACAATTGATGACAATTATGTATCAATACTTCTTGATTCTGATAGTGTTTAGCCTTCAATCTCTTTTAATCAGACATGTGGTGAGCCATGAGCTTAGATCTGTGAAAGTAAAACCTCAATCTTGTAATCCTTTATTAGTTGGCTTCTTGTCTGTTTTGGGCATTTTCTAGGTAATTTTTCTCTAGGATTTTGAATATAGAGTCTTGTGCCCTATTTCCACCTTCTCCTTGTTTTGTTTCCTTTGGCTGTTAATAGACAACTATAGAGCGTTGTTGAAGGGTAGAAACTCAGATCTTGGAGAGTTTTCCTCCAACTTTGGAGTTTGTCGTGATGCTTGGAGCTTCATGATTTATTTATATATGTAGACATATTTCCTCCTTATTCAGGAGAGTGATATGATCTTTGACTCATTTATTACAAATTCTTACATGTCATATATCTTGTTCTCAATTATATTACAAATTATATAAGATGGAAACTTTATGTACCTTGCATCAAGACTGATGGGTTTATGGATTGCATGTTGGTGATATGTACCATGAGTGTTCTTCATGTATATAATAGATGATTATTTGTTGTTATTTAGTGAGGATATAGCTTACAGTGGTAAGACAAGTTTAAGGCTTTCTTCCTTAATGTTGAAATGTGATTCATATGCCTGAAAGAGGTTAAATTTTAATTTAATCTTGCATGTTGTACACTTTAAGTACATTACTTGATGTTATTTTACGATTCTTATGCTTATAGATCATGTAAGAATGTCTGTGTTGAAAGAAAAAGGAGGGTTCCAAATGTATTTCATTTGTTTAGTTGTGGGTGCCTAAAGGTGCACAACTGATGATTTTTGAGAGACGTATTATCCGTATTTATTTGAAGTAACTAATGAATGATCACTACTTACTTCATGCTAGTCTTATTGATACCCTTTGTTGTTGTATTCTTGGAGTAATGAATCTAATTAATGAAGAAAAACTAAGTAGTAGATATGTGTCTCTGGATCTATTCCATGGGGTTGTTAGGTGGAATAGTAAAATGAGTGAACTTGTAGAAACATTGAGTTGTATGAAAATGCTTAGAGCCATACATTAGTAATATATGGGTATTCTTAGGATTGTCAGACCCTATCATCTTTAAACAATGTTTGGGACTCAATAACAATTGATGGTACTGGATACGTATGAGGAATGAGATGATGAAATGAATATAATGTGGAGACTTTCCCTATATATATCACATTGCGACCTATCTATCTAGGGCAGTTTTGAGTTTGGTGGATTCCCTTATTAGTATATATCCACAATAGGACATCCAATGAGCCCCCTACCTCTTTTCATGCCTTACATTGAACTGAGGCCATGAGCAAAGATCTATGGAATCTGGATATCCTTAAATCTTATATGGATTTCTAGGATGCATTACTACCTTCTAGTTAGCTAATAAGTGGTGCACCTTAATTTTTTTTGGTGATTCAGACCTTGTATTGCTTTTTTTGTGTTTTTACATGTGCAGGGGAAGCAAAAAAAAGGTGCTTGTGGGAGAATCTCTCACCAAGCTGTCTATACACTCGTTTAAAAGTGATCAAAAAGGAAGGAAGAGGAACAAATATACATTTTGATTAGAAGAAGAAACCACCGCCCACTTAGAGAAAAATAGCACCAGTCTTCAAAGAAAAAGCACTAAAAATCACAAATTAGGAGAGCAACTATAGAATAATGGATTCAATCCAATTCTAAATCAAAACAACTTCCATGATTTTGGTATTATGAACTATTGAGTTTCTTTCAGACCACACAAGGTGCATAATAGATATTTCCATAAGATGTTATTTCTTGAGATCCAACTTGCACATGTCATCTCTGCCTTTTGCAATGACATGGATAAAACCAAAATCCACAGTCAGACACCAGATGGTTCGACTAACAGTGCAACCAAACATAAAATGATGATCATTTTTAGAATCACTATTGCACAAAAAATATTAGGAAGGCAAAGAAAAACCTACCCTTCTTTCATAATCTATATTATGCAGTCTACCATGCACTACTTTCCAAGTAGTTATTTGGATGTTGTTTGGGTAAGTGAACTTCTAAATCCATGTAAATATAGGATATTTAGCATCTCAACTCCTAATGTTCATCCAGATAAGTCTTTGACTAACTTTGAATTCTTCACAAACCAAAATATTATCCTCTCCCCCGCCAAGAGGTGGAATATCACTGATGAATCTATTTTGGACACCATGCGATCTTAAGGTATTAACCCTCCACTTAGTGCTATGAACAATAGTACTAACCCTGCTAACAAAAGGAATTCCAGATCTTATATTCTCATTTACTCCAATACAGTCAAAAAGATTTTTTTTTATTAGCAAGATAGGGGTTGAACCTCAACAAATTTTTCTCTCCATCACCAATTCTATATCTAATCAAGGTCTTAAAATCATCAATGTTTCTAATCATTTGAATAAAGTACCAAGAGTGATGACTAGCAACCTCGATGTTCCATAAACAAGACCTAGAGAGATATTTCTCACGGATCCACTTGATCTAGAGACTATCCTTTTTAGAAGCAATCATCTAGACATTCAACTTGATCTAGAGACTATACTTTTTAGAAGCAATCCTCTAGAAATTCAACAAATTAGAAGCTTTCCTAACATCCCTAACTTTCTTAATAGCTAAACCACCTTCATCTTTCACTTTAGCAACATTCTCCCACTTAACAAGATGGAGACTTCATCGACCCTAACTTTGACCCCACAGGAAGTCCCTAATGGTTTTCTCAATCTCATCATAAATTAAGCTAGGTAGAGGAAGGGAAGAAGACTAATCAATGTGAATGGAAGATAGGGTAGAATTGCACAACTCCAACCTGTCTGGAACGGGTAATTTCATAGATTTCCAGCCATCAACTCTACTTCATTCTATCAATCAGAGGAAAACAATACTTTTTGGACAGCTTGTTGATGAACAAAGGAATACCAAGGTATCTTTTAGGGAAACAACCAACATGTATGGCAAGAATATCTCTGATAGATTGGATATCAACACCACTACTGAAGATGATAGTACTTTCTTGTTGACTATGTTTAAGCCATGTAATGCTATCCAGTCTATCAAAAATATTTTTAAGACAATGAGCACCCATGACATCAACCTCCATAAACACCATGAGGTTGTTTGCAAACGCTAGGTGAGACACACTCAAGTTCTTCGAAGCTCTTAAGGGCTTCAAGTGTCTATCTTCCACCTCTTTATTGATGAGTTGTGTGAAATGCAGCATAACAACATTGAAAAGATAAGGGGTGAGGGGGTCACCTTCCTGATACCATTAGAGAGATTGAAGGAGGCAATAGGATCTCCATTGAAGATACTTTCATATTATGTCATGATAAAAATATCCTTAAGCCACACAATCCATTTGATAGGAAAATTCATCAGACTTATAATTTTGAATAAAGCCTCCCAACTAACACTATGATTGCATTTTGTAAGGTAAACTTTGACACACATTCTTCCTTTCCCCCCTTCTTGTTGAAATCATGGATAATCTCATTAGATAGAAGGATCACATCATGGATACTTTGCCCTTTCATAAAAGCACATTTATTATAAATAATAATAGAAGGGAGGATGCTCTGCAATCTATTAGTTAAGATTTTTGAAATAAATTTGTAGTCCACATTGCACAAGGAAATTGGTCTCAAATTTTTGATCAAGTTGAGATTCATAACTCTTAGGGATTAGGGTGATGAAGATGCAATTCGTTATGAAGCTTTCCAGATCTAAATAAATCCTAAAATGAAGTGACGCCATAAGATTTAATAATATGCCAATAAGATTTGAAGAAGTTGTCATTGAGGCCATTAGTCCTTGGGCACTTATCAGTGTTAAGACCACCAGTGACATCCTTGATTTCATCTTCAGAAACAAGCCTATCCAGACACTTTCTCTGATCTATAGAAATAGAAGGGAAACCCAAATCCTCAATACCGTCCACATTCCCAACAAGCTTCTTATTGAAAAGGTCACATTAGAAATCATAGAGATAATTCCTAATATCATCATAACTGCTATTAAGAACTTCACCAATCTCCATATACTTAATGTGATTTCTATGTTAGTGGGTCTTAATAGATGAGTATAAGAACCTTGTATTAGAGTCACCTTCACCAAGCCAATGAACCCCTGATTTTTTATGAAACAAAGACTCTTCACTGATACGAGCTTCAATAGCATCTTTCCTACTATTAACAGCTTGGGATTGCAACAAAGTGTTTGAAGGATCCTTATCAAGGAGACATTGAATGTCAATAGCAGTCTTCTCAAGAATGATGGCCTTCTCAGAAAAATTACCAATAATATACCTATTCCAATTTGAAAGATCCTTTCTCAGTTTCGTGAAGTTAGAGTAAAGAGTAAACATAGGATACCATCCACATCACAGTTCCAAGAAGAAGTCACAACACCCAAAAAACTCTTCCTCTCCCCCCAAGCATTGATAAAACTAAATGGACATAGGATTTTCCTTTTATTTCCAATGATGAGAGACATGATCCTATGATTAGTTGTAATATTAGGGGTGAGAAGAAGACCATGTAATTTAGGAAATATATCAAGAAAGTCATTATTATACAGAAAGTTAATAGTTTTCAAAGTAGAAAAATCACAACACTCTGATGGTTGTCCCAAAAGAAGAACTGTGATGGAGTGGACTTTTGAGATTCTAAATTTCCAATGACATAAGTGAATTCATACATGATGAGTTAATTATAAGAGTTGTAAGTGCTTTACTAAAGTGTAGATGTTGATTGATGTTAATTTCAAGATTAATATCCCAAAGTTTATGTAGTTAGAGGAATTTAATTGGATGACCAAATAGTTGATTTTTGACACCAAAATAGAATGGAATGTAGCTTGAATGATGGCAAAGCTATGGTCAAAGTTTGGTGGCAATGGGAGCACCCTAGAGAGAGTTATTGAGGTTTAATATTTGTGAAATAATGGGTTTTATTGATGATTTATAGAAATAAGTGGTGGCTTATAATTAGTGTCATGCACCCTATATGTTGGTTGGGTCTGCATGGCTAGTTCCCAACCATAGATCTGTGATGTATTGGCCACACCCAACAACCTTTAGAAGCCACAGATTGACTTATTTGGAGTTAGGATATAGCCTTTGGATGCAAGATCAAAGGCAGGAGAGGTTGTCACCCTCCTCGCGGTTGCAGACGAGCTTCCATGAAGACCACACACACCATGGTACTCGTTGGTCGTGGCTTGAGAGAGGTAAAGACATCAGTAGTTATCTCTATCTCAGCCAGAGGACTTGAAAGACCCCTCATTTGAACCTGTTGGAGTAGAGACGAGATAGTTCCACCTCCCCGCCTCTACAATTTCTCCATAGTGTGGAGTAGGTTATGCAAGGAGGAGACATATGGAGCTAGAGAGGATATTAGAGGAAAGTTGAGAGAGGGAAAATGAAGCTCGAGGTTAGAGGAGATGAGAGCATGCACTTGTGTGCCTTGCGAAGGTGGTTCTCCTGGTCGGCCAAACATTTTGGCTGGAGCTTGAAGATGAAGCTCAGGGCCGCTGTGCAATGTTGCTCACCTAGAACAATAGTTGCATATGATTTTGAGGGGATCTTGTGGAGCTTTAGGAAGTAAATCATTGAAGATTGGGTGTGTGAAGCGGAGTTTCCCCCTTTCCTGGTGCCATGGCCAGAGCTCCCACTGATCCAGAGATCTAGAGATAAAACATCAGATCTGACTAGCTTTGGAGATTCGAAGAAACCCACCGGAGATGATCACGGGCCTAGGAGCTGAAGAAGAGCCACAATGTCTCTCTGATTGCTCATCGGAAATCCATGCCTCGGTGGCGCCCTGTGGAAACAGAGTCTGCTGTCCGTACTAAACGCGAGGACCAGAGAGAGGAGAAGTCAGGTTCTCAGATCCTTAGATCTGTAAATCCCACATCGGATCTGGACCAGATCCCAGTGAGACGAGATGGAGTTGCTCCCAACCCTAGTGGCCATGTGGCGGCACATCATTGGCTTGTAAAAGGTAAATACCCAATAAACTCCCAGATCTTAGATAATTCATAGAAAATAGCCTATTGACCAGAAAATTACAAACAAGGTACCATTTTTCTCAAAAAAATGAGTAGAAAATAGTAAAATGATAAGATCAGGTTTTTGATGCACAAATAATGTGATATCATGTAATATGTGAAATGCTCGTATGTTGTATAATAAATATAAAACGATGCCCTAAAATTATTAGAAAATACCAGTAAATCTATATTCATGTTTATAATACTTTTGAGATCTAAGATTATGATGTTGATGCACGAAATCATGTAATTTTCTTCATATGTCTATCTAGGGCTAATAACCCTTAATAAAATGCAATTAATACATAGATGCTCAATAAATGATGAAATTCATAGAATACCCTCATATCAGTAACTGGAAGATAATATGTATATATGAGATCAATTTTATACACAAAGTCCATGCTATATGAACTTGACATTTAATACATGGGTTGTAACCCTAATTTGGAGTAATGTATATAAACTAGTGTTAATATGTGCACAAAAAGGAATATGGAACCTAATGTTCAGATAATGAACAATAATCTGGAAAATAAAGTCAAAAAGATAAATCTAACACAAGAATGCAAGTAGTGATGCAAATATCCTAATGAACTAAGAAAATCCTAACGAACGTAATTAGGGTTAAGATGAGATGTAAGATGATGAGAACCTGATGATAGTATGTGATCTTGTCTTAATCATGGGTTGACCAAGATACATATGACATCAGGAGTATGGGTTAGAATGTCTCTTGATCAAGGTACGCCATTAACTCTTACTTGGATTATTATACAATATGCTTGTGTTATATGTGTAGTAGAATACTTGACATATGGTATTGGATGAAATGATTGTTCTTGTATGATATCTTTCTTGATTTTCCATACTTATGGCTATGAACACCTGAAACATAATATATTTGTTCCATTATATGAAAGCATTATATCTCTTTGGTAAGAATAGTGCTAGTGAGTGATCTATCTCTTTGGTAAGAAGATCACATTTACAATGATTTATCTCTTTCGTAAGCAGATCATAAGGCCTAAATGCATCTATCTGATTGGTAGGTAGATGCACGAGCATATAATGGAAAATGAGCTTAAAACAAGTGTTCTCTTTTTTTAATATACTTCTTTGTGCAAGTATACTCTTTTCCTTATATTTCTTTATAACTGCCAAGTATTAGTTTTATCTTATTTCCAAGATATAGTGAGAGGTATATAAAAGACACGTAAGTGTACTCAATACAATATTCTTGAACATTGTGCTGACATGTACTAAATGTAATCTTTGTTTTACATTGTCGACATATGATGTTGAACATCCAGGATAGTTGAGAGTTGTATGGTGAGCTGATGTACAGTTGGACATGTTGTCTTAAGATCCTATAGTTCAGTGAAAGTACATGTATCTGTATAAGTCTGTTGTTTAATATGTAATATCAAATGATGTAACAATTCATGTTGTAATTATATGTTGAATGGTGAACATGTGTTGTATGGTTTTATTATTGTTCATGTACATGTGCTACTGTTGTTTCCTATCGAATTCCTTTGATTTTCTCTTTCTTAGCCTAGTGTGTGTTGTTTGAATTGAGATTCTCACTGAGGTGAGGGTTTCAATTTGGACATCATACATCAGATTAAGTTTTAGAAAATATGGGGATGTCACAGGTGGTATCAGAGCATGAACAATAGCAAAGCCTGACATTTTCTCATTATGCAACTCAAAAATAAAGAACCTTGAACTTAAAAAAAAACCTTTCGAGTTAGATTAGTCATCTTTTAGAGACTAGATCTGATCTAGCCTCTAGGTTAGCACCTAGATGTCTGAGAATAAGGTCTAGATTGGTGCTTGTTGTACACCAAGTCCTTAGATGTTGTACTTTCCTTATAGTGCAACGGTATGGGACGTTGCATTATTTGGAAATGACATACATCAAGGGAAGAGAAACCCTAGAGATATGGAGCTCATTGTCTAGAGTAGCTACACTAGTCTACACCATGTTCTCACTCTTTTCACTAGTTTTCATGGCACTGTACTCTCTACTATGTGTGGGACACTCGTTTTGTGGATTTGGTTTTTTATTCCAATTGGATCGAACCTTGATAGTTTTCTCTGACGCATGTTTTATCGGAGAAAAACTATATAATATTTTATTATATATATAAGTATTACAAAAATGTGTCCCCACACATGTACAAGTAGGAGGTGATCATGCAACCTAAGTGAAAGTGAATGAAATCATTCTAGAAGTGAGAGTAGTTCTAGATTAGATGTCTAGAGCCTTGTTGGAATATATGATAGATGGAATAGATGAAATAAGTTTTTATGATATGATGTAGGTCTTATATAGATTATATAAGATGGTTTATGATGATCAATGTTTGTCTTTGGGGACTTAAGTTCCGTTTTGAGGATTTGAGATAAGTTTCAACGATGCAAGTGACTAGGCTTTTTGAAATCAGTTACGAGAACTATGAAAGACAAGATGTGAATCGGCAAGAGCCTCAATCTCTTTTACAAAGGAGGACCTCTAGTGTTATGACCAATTAGGGTTAACTCTAGAAAGATTGAGACCCACAGGGAGAAGGTCAGAGAACCTAAACTCCAAGATATGAGAATTATGAGAAATATGTGATATGATATGTCCTAAACTAGAATACTCCTGAGTGATTGAGATGAGTTGCTTTATGCATGATTCCTTTAAAAGTTGTGGAACCCTAGATGTCCTTGAGAGGACCAAACCCTAGAGATAGAGAGAGGCTAGTTATATGTGCATATGTGAACAAGGAGATATGAGTACCTACCATCTGGGTGAGGGAGAGAGAGTTCCAAGACCCTAAAGGAGGTAATTGTGTTAGATTTTGTGAAGCCTCATACTCGGGTTGGTCATTTCCCACATAGGAATCCAACGGTGTATATAAGAGAGTTTTGGGTAAGCATATTTCATGGGTAGAAGACATGTGAAGAGAATTCCATAGCATGTTTTGGTTTATGCTTATGTGGCTAGAGCTAGTAAAGCAATTGACTAGTACCAATGAGGTATATCTAATAACCCTAGATCAGAGAGGAAAGATAAAGTTTATGCATATGAGATACTCATAGAGTTGAGTTAGCTCAAAGAGATTGAGCATGACACTACCCTCATGATAAGGGTTAGGACCTCAATTGGACTAGATGAAGTTTTGATATTTGTTTAATAAGCCACTCACAATCGTCATTTAGCACAAACATGGTATAATAAATGTAAGAGCGTGATCTAAGTTTGAGATATCATACGAGGGTATGAAATGAAGGAAATCTAGAAATGGTTTAATAGATATCAATGTATAAATGGTTAACCACATACACAAATAATGCTGATAATGTGATATGGTTGGTTAATCTTATGATGAAATCACTAGTAAATGTTCAATTTATTATGAGTAATGAAATAAGTTCATGTGAATGAAACATGTTACATGATGTGTTAACCTTAGTGCTTTATAAAGATGAAAAATATAGTTTGACAGTTAGCACAACTTAACGAATATGACACCTTGATTTGAGCTGAATGGATATAGTGTGTTAACTATAGTTAACTCCCTCCTAAAAGATATATGTTAATGTTGAACATGTTCTAATGAGTAGCATAAAAAAATGTCGATGACACCTTGATATAATGGGCTAACTTTAGATAACTCATTAAAACATGGTAATATGATGTGGGAACCCTAAATCATGGGTGAAGATAAGGATGCAACCCTTATATATGAGATACATCATGACTGAACATGAGTTTCCAAACCCTTTTGAGGGGGTAGTTCACCCTAGATGCTTTAATAGCTTGGTAGGAGTGGTACATATATGTTTTGGACATGATGTTTATGGGAATGTTGCACCTAGAGTTGTACCCTATCTGTGTATGAAGAGCTTTTGGTTTTTCCTTGGAGTATGAGAATGGTTTAATTTTGAAGGCAAATTTCTTTTAAGATGTATATGATGTGATAAAGTGGATCTTTGGCTTAATTTCAAGGATGAAATTTCTTTTACGATGTGTAGGATGTGATGGAGTGGACTTTTGAGATTCTAAATGTCCAATGACATAAGTGAATTCATACATGATGAGTTACTTATAAGAGTTATAAGTTCTTTACTAAAGTATAGATGTTGATTGATGTTGATTTCCAGATTAATATCCCAAAGTTTATGTCATTTTGAGGAATTTAATTGGATGAACATATAGTTGAGTTTAGACACTAAAATATATTGGAATGTATCTTGAATGATGGCAAAGCTATGGTTAAAATTTAGTGGCAATTGGAGCATCCTAGAAAGAGTTATTGAGGTTTACAATTTGTGAAGTAATGGGTTTTATTGATGATTTATAGACCTAAGTGGTGGCTTATAATCAGTGTCATGCGCCCTGTGTGTTGGTTGGGTCTACGTGGCTAGTTTCCATCCATAGATCTATGACCTAGTGGTTGCACCCAACAACCTTTAGAAGCCATGTATTAACTTATTTGGAGTCAGGCTATAGCCTTTAGATGCGAGATCAAAGGCAGGATAGGTTGTCACCCTCCTTGCGGTTACAACCGAGCTTCCATGAAGACCACACACACCATGGTACTCACTGGTCATGGCTTGAGAGTGGGAAAGACATTGGTAGTTATCTCTGCCTCAGCCAGAGGAGTTGAAAGACCCATCATTCGAAACCATTGGAGCAGAGATGAGATAGTTCCACCTCCCCACCTCTATTGTTTCTCCATAGTGTGAAGTAGGTTATGCAAGGAGGAGACATATGGAGCTAGAGCGGATATCAGAGGAAAGTAGAGAGAGGGAAAAGGAAGTTCAAGGTCAGAGGAGATAAGAGCATGCACTTGTGTGCCCTGCGAAGGTGGTTCTCCTGGTCAGAAAAACCTTTTGGCTGGAGCTTGATGATGAAGCTCAGGCCCAGTGTGCAATGTTGCTTGCCAAGAATAGTGGTTGCAGATGAGTTTGAGGGGATCTTGCAGAGATTTTGGAAGCAAATACATGAAGATTGGGTGTGTGAAGGGGAGTTTCCCCCTTTCCTGGTGCCATGGTGGCTTCCATGGCCAGAGATCCCACCGATCCTGAGATCCAGAGACAAAACACCAGATCTGACTAGCCATGGAGATTCGAAGAAACCCATCAAAGATGATCACAGGCCTATGAGCTAACGACGAGCCACAACATCTCTCTGATTGCTCATCGGAAATCCATGCCATGGCGGCGCCCTACGGATATAGAGTTTGTGTTGTCCGCGCTAAATGCGAGGACTAGAGAGAGGAGAAGTTGGGTTCTCAGATCCTTAGATCTGCAGATCCCATACTAGATTCGGATCGCGTCCCAGTGAGAAGAGATGGAGTTGCGCCCAACCCTAGTGTCCATGTGGTGGCACGTCATTGGCTCATAAAAGGCAAATACCCAATAAACTGATAGATCTTAGATAATTCATAGAAAATAGTCTGTTGATCAGAAAATTACAAACAAGGTACTATTTTTCTCAAAAAAATGAGTTGAATATAGTATAATGATAATATCAGGCTTTTGATGCACTAATAATAGTGATATCATGTAAGATGTGAAATGATCATATGAGGGATAATAAATATAAAATGGTTCCCTAAAATTATGAGAAAATACCAGTAAATCTATATTCATGTTTATAATACTCGTTAGGTCTAAGATTATGATGTTGATGTACGAAATCATGTAATTTGCTAAATATGGCTATCTAGGGCTAATAACCCTAAATAAAATGCAATTAATACATAGATGCCCAATAAATGATTAAATTCACAGAATACCCTCATATCAGTAACTAGAAGATAATATGTAAATATGAGATCATTTTTATACATGAAATCCATGTTATATGAAGTTGACCTTTAATAGATGGGTTGTAAGCCTAATTTGGAGTAATGTATATAAACTAGGGTTAATATGTGCACAAAAAAGAATATGGAACCTAATGTTTAGATAATAAACCATAATCTAGAAAATGAAGTTAGTAAGATAAATCTAACACAAGAATGCAAGTAGTGATGTAAATATCCTAATGAACTAAGCAAACCCTAATGAACGTAATTATGGTGAAGATGAGATGTAGATGATGAGAACCTGATGATAGTATGTGATCCTATCTTAATCAGGGGTTGACCAAGATATAGATGACATCAGGATTATGGGTTAGAATGTCTCTTTATTAAGGTATGCCATTACCTCTTACTTGGCTTATTATACAATATGCTTGTTTTATATGTGTAGTAGAATACTTGGAATATGGTATTGGATGAAATGATTGTTCTTGTATGATATCTTACTTGATTTTCCATACTTATGGCTATGAACACTTGAAACATAATATATTTGTTCCATTATATGAAAGCACTATATCTATTAGGTAAGCATAGTGCTAGTAAGTGATCTATCTCTTTGGTAATCATATCACATGTACAATGATCTATCTCTTCGGTAAGGAGATCATAAGTCTTGAATGCATCTATTCCATTGGTAGGCAGATGCACGAGCATATAATGGAAAATGAGATTAAAACAAATGTTCTCTTTTGTTAATATACATCTTTGTGCAAGTATACTCTTTTCCTTATGTTCTTTATAACTGCCAAGTATTAGTTTTATCTTATTTCCAAGATATTACAAGAGGCATAAAAAAGACACGTAGGCATACTCAGTATAATATTCTTGAATATTGTGCTAATGTGTACCAAATGTAATCTTTTTTTTAGGTTGTGGACATATGATCTTGAAGATCCAGGATAGTTGAGAGTTGTATGGTGAGCTGATGTACAGGTGGACCTATTATCTTAAGATCTTGTAGTTTAGTGGTAGTACATGTATATGTATAAGTCTGTTGTTCAATATGTAATATCAAATGATGTAACAATCCATGTTGTAATTATATGTTGAATGGTGAACATGTGTTGTATGGTTTTATTATTGTTCATGTACATGTGCTACTGGTATTTCCTATTGACTTCCTCTTATTTTCTCTTTCTTAGCCTAGTGTGTTCTATTTAAATCGAGATTCTCACTGAGGTGAGGGTTTCAATTTGGCCGTCATACATCAGATTAAGTTTTATAAAATCCGGGGACTTCATAAGAAGGAACCATTTCTAGATAGCTCAAAAAGGCCACAATTAATTATACAACCATTAAAATCATCCATGGAACTTTTGGGTGGGGGTTGTTTCCCAATTTTTTCATCATAATTCCTAATTGCATTGAGGTCTCCTATAATATCCTACGGCTCTTGGCCAAGATTGTTAACATGTTCAATATCATTTCAAAGATCTACCCTATGCAAATCAGGTTTGTGACTATAAAATGTAGTAAGAAGGAACTTCTTATCACATGTTGAAATTCTAGCATAGACGCAATGATCTGACTAAAAACTCTTATCAAAAGAGAAGAAGTTAGCATCCCCCAAACCATAATTCTCCTAATAATATGACTAGCATGATTAGAAAGCCACTGAAAACCATAAAAATATTTATTAAGAAGCTTGTGAATCTTACCAACATGAACTTTGGTTTCATTTAGGATAATAAGATGAGGCTTAAGCCTCAACACTTCCTCCTGGACTTTGGGAGATTTAATATTAAGCCCCCTAACATTCTAAGAGACAATGGTTAATCCACCATAAATCATTGGAAACTCCTTTAACTAGTAATTCACTGGCTTAGAGCTTCTCATACTCATTGACTAGCTTGTCAAACTTATTAGGCAGACCAGTAGAACTATCTTCAGGAATACCCTTCTTGCCTTTAGATCTACCTTTCTCCTTCCTATTACCTTTTAGAATCTCAAACTAAATATTTTCTTCCTTGTGTTAAACTAAACCAGGAGGGGTGATAAGATTAACCACATCTTTATCAATATCAGAGGTAGGTTCAAGCTTGGAATAAGCCAGAGAAGAATTTTCAAATGAATCCTGAAATTCTTCATCTTTAGTTTCCACTCTCTCCAGCATTTTCTCAGTAAGCTATGAGGTACTCCCAATTTTAGTAGCCCATGTAATAGTATGACTCACTAAGTCAATAAAACTAGTATCAATAGTAGGTATCTACTTAGGGACCTAAATCATCTTCTACTTATTCTTCCACTCACAGTCATTGTGGTCAAACATGTTACACATCGGGCATCTACTCATATTTAAGATGAATTGTGTACTTAGAAAAAGAGCTACTCATAACTTCCAGAGACTCTAGAAATGTCGAAGAAGCCACAAGCAACACATGAATGCATGCATATTCAAGTCTTCAAAAATCATGAGTAAATCCACACGTCCCCAGTGGCACACCCAAGTAAGAATCAATATGGGAAAACATCTTAGAATCCCAGAGTTCTAATGGGAGCTCATGGATCTTGATCCATATAAGAATATCTTCAAGTCTAAACGACATAATAACAACACCTAACTTAATTTTAAGTAAGATCAATGGCTTGTATTGCACAAACCACATTCCTCCTTCATCGATAGTTTCAAGATCCACTCAATCTATAAAACATATCAGGAAGAATCCCCTACAATGACTCAGGACCTCAATTGTCACCTTTAGACTCCAGATTTGATTAAGATATCACTCCAGTGGAGGAATATGGACCTTGAAGCCGACGACATACCCAACAAGATAGTTAGTCCACTTATACGCATTCAAATCCACTTCCTCTTGTAGGTATACTACAATGTTCTCATGTACCTCAATATCAATTTTCTATAAAGCAGTTACATTGCTATTAGGTTTTTTCAAAACTTACTCCAAAAGCTTGAGGTTGTTGAGAGAGACTAACTGTAGTGGAATTGTCATTACCAGAAGGAGGCATGACTAACTCTGACAAAGGGAGAACCTAACGGCTTGCATCATCACCCTAAACGACACCAAAGATAGTCGTACTCTTGTATTCATAGTTTTTGTTATAAGAGGTATATAATGCTATCAAATCCACTAAGGTTGCTCAAAATTAGAAAGGATGGGTAAGTGTGTTCTCACTGGTACACCAATCATTCATGTGCTTAATTGTATAGCTACTTCCACTATATGTTCCTTTTGGTAAATAAATATTTCAGAAGTTATATTATATCGATGGGACATGGGTTCTCACACCTATGGTTTTCTACAATTTTTATGGTGAGTTGCCCAACTATCCTAACAGTGGAATAATATATCAACAAGGAGGGAAGAAACACTAAACTATCCTAATAGTGGAACAATAAATCAACAAGGAGGGAAGCAACAATAAGTCTCAAGGCGGGTGGTGTTTTGTGAAGATATGTGATGTTTGTTTGGCCACCTCCATGTATAAATCATATATGGATAGAGTCTTAGATATTCATTTACACTCAAGTTTGCAAGGAGTAATTTTTAGCATCATCTATTTGTATTGAGGTTTGGACCTGTGCACGACCTCTAGAGATGGGATTGTGAATTTTATAATACTTCATGAGTATGTTGCATAGTAACTCCACATATCTAAATCTTATTTTTGATACTTTTTTTAAGATATTGTAAGTGTGACTCTTGAGCTTGTTGTTGATTTATAGCTTGCAATCTATGACCATTTTATATCTCCTATGAACACTTACTAAATCATACAATTAATGTGATGAGATATATGGTGTTTTAGCTAATTTTTTTATCATGCGATCTATACGCGGATAATGTGATGGATGGTGTGTTCATGTTTTAATTTGGGTTTTGGAATTGAGTGATCTCTCTCTTGTGGATTTGAAGCATCACCGTGAGATAGAGATACAAACAATGCACAAACAACATACTTTGTGTACATCACCTATTTGGTCTATGTTGAAGGATGATTGAAGGATTACAACAACTTGTGTCACATTATTGTTGAGATAATGAATTTTATATAGAACTACATACAAAAATAGATACATCATAGTCAAATGTATGGACACATATCAGGAAATAAATTTTCAAATATATGTAGAGAGTTCAATATGAAGAGATCTAAAGTTTGATGGTTTATGTGTTCCCAATATAAGTCATGTTTGGGAGGATATTGTGACCAAAAGTAGATTTCATATTTGGATTTTTTTGTGTGTTTTGGAGGATATTATAACACATCACAATGTGGCAGTGTGTTATTTCATAGATGATTAAAGTTGTATCACTTATTCAATCGATTTCTAACCTTCTATACTTAGTATAATATCATTAGTTTCATTTCTTTTGTTGACCCAAGTGTTATGCATTGTCCATATTTTGATGATGACTTAACCATTCCATTCATATGCATCTAATATGTCTATTTGAGATTGATTTTAGGCATTCGGTAAAACAAAAGTATCATTTACATCAAGCCCTAGATTGATCTAGTTCAAGTCAAAAGCAATGCAAATTCACTTTCTTGGAAAATGGCCTAAAACCCTTAGGACAATTTTTGTAATAATTTGTATTGATGCTATGAGTTGTAAATAAGTTGAGAAAAATCAGAAGCACTTAATTCAGACATTTAATAACACTCATGAACATTTCTAAAATTCATAACAGAGTGTATGTTTGGTCGAGTTTCATCCCTAATAAACTTAGTCGACACCCTTAATGAATTTTGGGCTTGTCTAGGTTTGGCTGAGTTTATCTCAGGACCAACTCGATCGACATCCTGCATAGGAAAAGTAGATTTAAGCAATCGGCTGAGGTTCGTCGAGGATAAACTCGGCCTTTGCTTCAAAATTTCTTTGTCAGACAGTTCTATCAGCTGAGTTACCTTTATGGAAACTCGATCAACTGCATTGTAGGGAGTGTGTGGAAAAAGCAATTCTAGCTATTGGAGTGTTGTGAAGATCAAAAATAGAAGATTGTTTCAATTTCATCAATTTAATGTTACTTACAGTGTGTTGCCCTAGGGTTTGAGTCACGGTATCTAGCGATTCAACATGTGATCCTCTCTAAACATCGTGGAGAAGGGAGCCCTCTTCCCTCTCACCATCAATGAGCCGTCCAGAATAGAGAAGACGACGGGTACCACCATTACCAAAAATGCCGAGAAACATGTTCTCAGGGCTGAAAATACCTTCAAGAAGCATGACTTTGCTCCTCCATAAAAGAAAGATGGCAAACACTTTGTCGCCATTGATGACCCTACCTATGGATCCATGGAGAAGTGCTAGGAGCACACAACCATCCTATATGTCATGGGTAAGCGGCCTTACTATTTTCATATGTTAGCTTGTATAGTAGGGTCTAGAAACCAAAGGGAGGTTTTGATATATTCTCTAAACTAGACAAGCTATTTTTATAAGATTTAACTCTATTGAAGATAAACAAAATATAATCAATGGCGGACCTAGATGGTTTGACAACAAATTAGTTGTCGTCTAGGATCATAAGATAGGAGACGACCTTCAGAACGACTTCTTTAGTACTATCCCAGTCTGGATCAGTATCCTTAGCATGGGAGGGAATTGGTGTCTTAGAGATATGGGCATTGTTTCCAGCGGTGTTGGAAAACTATTGAGAATAGATTACAAATCCATCAGACAGGAGTCTCTAGGTGAGGTGGGTGCCCCAATAGAGTTTGATGCCGATGAAGAACCACCTTCAGAGATATGGATGAATATGCCCAGAAGGGATCCCTCTATGGTCATTGTCCATTATGAATACATTTCAAACACATGTCCTAATTTTAAGGTCTTTGGTCATGATTCACATGATTGTCCTCTGATGCTTATGATTGTATATACAATTTTCCAACTGAAGAAGACTCATACATGGTAGGTTGTTGGACGTAGTAACAAAACTATTGATACCATTAATGAGAAGGTCAATGATGTTCAAGAGAATGTTAATGAAGTTCAAACTAGTAATATCTTTGATGCCCTTATTGATGAACCTGGCAATGACGGGGCTACAGTGGAACCTTCTATTGTAGCCAATGACATGTTGAAAGTGTATTCCAAGTCAGTAAACAAAGAGAAGGTTGATATAGGTTCAACTTTCTCTCTTGATAATTTTGAGGATGATAATAATAAAACTTATGTGCTACCTAATAAAGAATATTCAGATAAGGCAGTAACTTTCAGCTCTAAATTATATAGTTCTTTGTCAACAAGAACTCCTAAATCATCTAAAGGGAATGGGTCACGCAAGACCCGATCAGCATATAGAGGTCATTCATGAAGTTTATTATGAGTAATGTTCGTGGTTCAGGGAAACCATGAAAAAATAGAGAAGTTAGGAGGACAACCTTAAAAGAAAAAGCTATTGTTGTTGTTCTTGTTGAGTTAAAAAAAAAGAATATGATCTGTACATCTAAAAAAATGTTTCCTAAAGGATGGTTGTGGGTATCCAATCACTTTCATCATCCTAATGGGCATATTCATGTTGGCTGAAATACCAAATGCTCGGACATGATGCTTAGTGAAATGGATGATCAAAAAATTACTATTCAATGTCTTAATAAAGGTAGTCTTTGGGTTTTTCTTACTATTGTATATGCAAGGAATTTTTTACACCTGAGATCAAGTCTATGGGATACTCTTGAGTGTATTTCTATTTCCGTTAATGAATCTTGGTTAGTCATTGGTGATTTTAACAATATAAGAAAGCATGAAGAAAAGGCTGGCAGATGAGAAGTTCCTTGTATCATCCTTATCTCTTTCAATTCTACAATTAATAATGTTTGACTTATTGATCACCTACAATAGGGAATGAAGAATACACTTGGCATAATAAGAAAGGTGTAGTCAAAAGAATCACCTATAAATTAGATCATACACTAGTTAATGAAGCCTGGATGGGAAACTTCCTTGGTTAAAAGTCTAAACTTATCACATGTACATATTCTGGTCATTTTTCCATCAATGTTAATATCACTTTTAATAGACTTGAGACGTTTCTTAAGATGGAGGAAAACTACTACTGCAAAAGGGGTATAATCGACTGGATTTCCAATGGTGATAGGAACACTAAATTATACCATATGATTATTAAATGAAGAGACGCCATCAGCTCGATCACTGAGTTACTTGACTCTCAAGGAAATATTTTACAAGATGTCTATGCTATAGCTAATGATACTATCTTTTTCTTTGATCATCTATACAAATATGCTAAATTAGATTCTCAATATGACATGCAAGAATTGATTCCCACTATTATTGTTGAAGATAACTCCATGCTTTGCAACATTCTGGATGAGAAGGAAATCAAAGTAGTTGTTTGGAGTATTGGACCTAACAAAAGTCCTGGTCCAGACAACTTTAATGGGTTTTTCTATAGGAAGAACTGGGAGCTCATCAATAATGATCTTGTCAATGTTGTTAAATGGTTCTTTGAAGGTGGGATCATGGTTCATCAAATTAACTATGTCTTCTTTCTCTTATACCTAAGAAGGACATCATCTCTTCTCCAACTGACTTTAGACCTATATCTTATTGTTTGGTGCTCTATAAAACCATAGTCAAAGACATCACCCAAGGGTTAGCACTTACTCTTCCTAAAATTCTCCCTCCCAAATAGGGTACCTTCATATAGGGTAGAAATATTGAGGATTGTTTGATGCTCACTATTGAATTCACACTGAAATACAACATCAATAACAACCCTCATGCTTCTTGTGTAAAGCTTGACATCACCAAAGCTTTTGATTTTATCTACTGGTCTTATCTTTGGAACTGTCTTCTTGGACGTGGCTTCAGTGAGAAGTGGATTGGTCTTATCAAACAATGTGTTGAAACACATCCCTTCTCTCTACTTTTGAATGTTCCATTTGTCAAGTTCTTTAAATGTTCTAATGGATTACAACAAGTTGATACATTGTCACCCTTTCTTTTTTCCATCGCCATGGAAGGTCTAAGCAGAAGAATTGCAGATACTCACAATAAGAAATTGTTACGATCTTATCCAATTAACAAAACAAAGGTATTAAGCCATCTTCAAGATGACATTTTAATCTTCTGTGAAGGTCATTCTCACAGTCTTAGAAACCTCAAGACTCTTCTCCAACAATTTGGGAATGTCTCAGGAATGCAATGCAATCCTTCTAAGACCCATCTATATCTCTCATCTTCCTGTCAAAATAAGGATGGTATGATTGGTATTATGGGCATCAAAAAAGGTACTTGGCCAACTAAGTATCTAGGTTTCTCGATGTATGGTGGTAACCTATGAAGGAGACCCTTTCATGACTGTCTTGGAAGACTTAGAGACATGATTACTAAATGGCATGGTTCTCAAATATCTATGATAAGTCGCTTCATGCTCGTTCAATATTATGCTATGGGTTTGGTTCCATACTGGATGAGGCAAGGTGAAATACCTATCTCAGTTACTAGAAGAATGGAATTACTTATGTCTAACTTCACTTGGGGTAGTTCAACACACCCTGCCAATTGGTCCAAATTAGCATTTCTGACTGTGGAAGGTGGACTAAATCTCAAAAAACTTGATGAGCTACTTGATTTTTATACCCTAAGAAGAATCAAGATGTTACTATACTCCTCTTGTATTTGGAGTACGTGGATGAGTAATAGATATGGGAATATCATTCATGTTTTTCATATTCAAATAATAGGAGTCTGTACTTTTTAGAGAAGAATGATTCAGCTATGGCCCAGATTTTTAAACAAAAATAATGTCACCTTATCGAATAATGTTTGTCAGAACCTTCCAATATATAAAACCTTTGAGAATATATAGATCTCAATGAATTATCTGCACTGGTGTTTAACTACATATAGAGATCTCAAAAAATTACTCCCTACATACAAAAGAATCAGTAAATGGACCGGTACTTATACTTCTCAATGTTTTCTTTGCCTTCATTAATCTGATTCTATTGACCATCTATTAGGAACTTGCAAATACTAGACATAAGTTCGGGGGTGTGCACAACTAAAACTCAATATCAGCATCTCATATTATCTATATATTTTCCTCTCATCTATTGGAAATAGTTCAAGACATAACAATATCATCGAGCTATGGCTGATCGCAAGTGTTCTTCATATAATATGGTCTAAAAGGAACATGTTGTGTCATGAAGGTGGAGTCTGGGACTTTTTTGATATCATCAATCATCTTGCAAGAGAAATGAAATATATATATTTCACCTACAAGATGAGGTTATCAAATATTTCCCCTCTTATAGCTAGGAATTGGGAGTTATCTTAGTCTTGAGTTTAACTCTTCTTCATTTGTAAGCTTTATGCACGATTTACTCTAGCTTACTATTCTCTTGAGTAAAGTACATGTTAGGGTGTAGTTTGTAACTTTGTCCCCTTTTAGGGGTTATGGAATATATTTACCCAAATTTTCCAAAAAAAAAGGATTAAAAATAGATCTGTTTCAATACCCCAAAATGACTAGGAATTGTTCCTAAGTGCTCCTAGACACTATTGAATATCATTAAATAGGACCCCTTGGACTATTTTCCAAGTTTGCTCCTTAATACTATTCAAAATCCTATCTATAGTTGAGTGCATTATGTCCACTAGAGCCCCTTTCTCTCTCTTGTTTACAAATCCAAGCATCCATATGAGTGAGTTAGGCTACGCGTGAGAGATATACTCCATTTTAGTTTTGTAAAGCTCTCAAAGCATCAATTTCCCAACCCTTTCTTCAAGCAAAGTTGTTGAAAATCTTCTCTGATTTAAGAAGAAGGTTCAAAGCTTCTCTGAGGTTAAGGAGAAGGTCAAGGCTGAAGATCCTAGAGGCGGTAGGTATTTCCTTCTAGGCGGAAAACTCATTGTAAGAAGGAGAGCTCCTTGGCAAAGGTGTCCAGCTGCATGCATGAGTGGGTAAGCCCAAGTAGAGGTTGAAGATTCATCTCTCAAGGATAGGTAAGACCTTGTTGGTTTATTAGCTCTTTTTTTTCCTTAAAAAGGAACGTTGGGTATCCTTGGACCAGAAAAGGAATGTCTTCTTGTACGTCTTATAATGGAATATAAGTATACATTGGTTGCAAACATTTTGGAGCTTGACTTCTCTAGGTAGTGGACTGATTTTCTCTTAGCTTAGGTATTGGAACCACTCTACAAGGATTGTTCTTGTGCTTGATTCAATGTCTCTCATCCATTCTATGCATGCTTAGTTGCACTCAAATTACACATTTGCAATCTTACCTATTGAAGTAACTTGAAGGTGTAATAAGTTTTGTGTGAGTGTTTTTATCTCTATTCACCCCCTCTAGACCCCTTTGATCCAACAACTTCTAGTATAAAAATGTATAATAGAACTATATACTTATGTTCAATAGACATAATTTGCAATCTCTTACTTAACCATCTACACTACATATGACATCTTAATTTCATTTTTAATGCATAATGTAAAGTACCACTCACCGTGGAAACATATTCCCATAATTTATATCAATTTGTTGCACACATGTTACTAGTAGTCTAAGGAATTTCTTAATGAGTTATAGACAACCTAGAAGTAGTCCCTATTACTTTTAAGTATTGGACACATTGTCAATATTTTTGTTTCTTGCTACTTTCTGTTGTATTTTATTGTTGTTATGTACCAACTTGTTATAGTTTATTTTTCCTTATGTTTTTTAACTTTGATGTGATAAGATAAAGGTGATATGTATTTTCCTAGCTTTGGGTACATGATGTAAGATGAACTTTTTTTGTCAACTTAATATGAATATGAATAAAGAGGCGATATGCATGCTTAGTTTACCATGTATATGGACTATGTTATTTATTTTTGGTACTTTTCACATGGTTTTCTTATGTTTGGTCAGTATGTGTTGCCCTTGCACACCATGATTTTAGGAGTTTTTCTAGATCTAATAAGTGATGTGACACATATTGTTGTTCTTATTGGATTTGTTTTTTGGTTCTTGAATGGTGTAGTTCTACCTAGTTGTCAGTTTTCATTTTAGGATGTCCACATGTCTCAATATTTCTAGCATGTTTCTTAGGATTTTAAAATAACCTAAATGATGGGTGCCGCTAAACGTTTGAGTATGTAATATGTACCATGAGTATTAAATTGTAAGGATAGTTATAATTCTTTGATGATTCTGTTGGAATTAGATTCTAGCATTTTAAAGTCTCACATGGACATATGGCTCCCAAGCAACGAGATGAGAAATTCAGATGAAGGCATGATGGTATGGTTATCATTGGTAT
Source organism: Alisma plantago-aquatica (assembly GCA_963693085.1). NCBI lineage: Eukaryota > Viridiplantae > Streptophyta > Magnoliopsida > Alismatales > Alismataceae > Alisma > Alisma plantago-aquatica. The sequence goes on from OY856409.1 coordinate 1,392,235,290, forward strand.
CAAAACCTGCCCAAAGTTTTAGTTATTGTGTATTTCTTACACTCAAATCATTATACACATGCCATTATGGGTTCACATTAAAGTGGTGAAAAGTAATTATCCTACACAACCAAGTCTACAAAATAAGAACAAGAGAATAACTAGTATTATAATAAAGTCAAATTATCTAGAAAAGATTATCTTATACAGAAACGATCATGACCACATTTTCTAACAATGCACACCACCTTTTTGGCAGTCTATACCTAAGAATTCCAATATGTAGTATACTTTTCTTGGACTAGTACTCATATGGGTGAGCTATTGATTTTGTTTTAGTAGCGTCAATGAGTGATGAGAACATGAATATAGCATAATGTTTTTAATGTGATAAGATAAGTATCAAAACATTATATCACATCTAGGTGATAAGATACAAGTTTAATCAATGTAAAGAATAACTCTCTCAAGTTTTTCTTTTACTCAAACATCTTACCACTAAACTTAAATGAGAAAAAAAACTAATGGTGAAGGCTTAAGTATGCTAGGGTGCCAATTTTTCTTTTTGTATGTTCTAATTTCATATTTTTGAATAAGTTCTAGGTTGAATTTAAGGGAAAGGGATGCATAAACAAGTGGTGTGTTGGTCTATTCCAAATGGGTTGTTCCAATTTTCAAGTCTAAACACTAGAAAAAATGCAATATTTTCTTACTAGTATCCAACTTCCAATAGAATATGGTATAACAAAGATTTTTGTTTTATCCTTAATCCAAAATCTCCCACTAATATAATATAAAATAGAGTGATAATGATTCTTAACCAATTATAGATAATTCAACACAACTATGAAGAAAACAAGTTCCTTATTCTTTATCCATGCCACCATAAAGTATATACTTTGTGAGAGTGGTACTTAACTAAATAGATATAGAGACATGACAATTCTTAAAGTTGGAAGCTTTCATTTACATTAATGAGGTACATCTCATTTGTGGAGTTAATTTTGAAAATAATAGAATAAAAAAAGTAAAACCAATATGGGGTTTTCAAATAATCTATCATGACCTTTTGAACATTAAGATAGGTACAAATATATAATGACGTTAGTATTTATACATTATATGAGGTAATTTTTTTATGCATGTCATGTGATTTTATCATAGTTTCTTATATTTGGCTTATTGATCGTCATTGTAACGTTGTTAATAATTAACCAATATTGTTAATACAACAATAGTAATATTTTCAACCATTTGTTGGAACATTTTCTATTATGTTAGTGTACATAATGAGGTACAACTAACTTCTTTTTTAGTAGAATTATATGAAATTTAAAATAGAGATAAATAATGATAGAAACAACTTGTGTATAATAAACCAAATGTATTATTGCTTTTTTGAATCTTCGAGATGAATATGTGAACAAAATGATACAATACATCTGATTTCATACATCTAATTTCATTTAAATACCTTCCTTAGCTATCATGACCTTCAAGAGTACCAACTACAATATAGAATTACCTCTATTGATCTTGCTTCATTCCGCATGTCACAAAAACCACTCCAAAACACTTCCCTCTTCTTAGTCTTTTCCACATCTACATCCAACTTTGTGCTCCTTTCATTGCTAACTATGAATCTCAAAAAAATTTCTTATTTTATACTTTTATGAAGCACATTAAGAATGTTGTAGATTTTATAAGACACGATTGTAGTCCATACCAAATTATGTTTGTATTGAATGTTCATGATACATCTAATAACAAGTTTATTATGTACCCTATTATCTATTCTCCTCATGGATAGGTTGCGTATTCTTAGATGAACAAACTGTATGCATTTGTTTTTATGACCGTGTTTTGTCATGTAACCCTTGAGATGTGAATTCATCCACTAATAATTGATAAACTAAAAATACCTCTCTTCTTCACATAGATATTAATTATTATAGTATCAATAGAAGTATCATTACAAGATTTGATATAAATTGACACTCAAATCATTGGTTGGATAGCAATAGATGCAATAAAGAAATGACTAGTGTTTAATGGAAGTGAATGTATCCAGTGTAAGTTATCCCAACATCCCCATAGAATTACCAAGTTACCTTTTCATTTCTCTCAGGAATACAATCAAATAGATTTATTCTTAGGAAGTAACCATTATCAAATAACTTCTCAACACTTTTGTGTTTTAGTATTTCTTGGAAGATAGTTCTTCTTCATCAATTGTACCATTGATCGAACCTAAGAAATGCATGATTGGGTGCAGGGCCGGATCTAGGGGTTTTTCTGGGCTCTAGCCCCCCCCACCCCCCCCCCCCCCAAATCAATATATATATAATTTTACATTTTTCACAATACATGTAGGGTGCACTTGCTATATATATACTATTTGACCAAACAAAATACATTGCTAGAATTGGTGTAAAGGTTAATATGTTTGTTGTTGTACTTGAGGTCATGAATTCTAATTCTCTATTAAGTATTTTTTTTTGCCCCCCCCCCCCCCCCCCCAGTAATCAACTCCTGATTCCACCACTACCAAAGACTGAAATATGTATTTGTTTCATATCTAAAAGAGAAAGTCGTCAGCTAGCTGAACTAGTCGGTGTTGTGTTTGTAGTAGTTGCAGGCCCGGGACTGATTATTGGTTGCAACAAAGCTTTTTCCTGTGAGAAATAACTATCTATTTCACCTTGTTCAATCTCTTGCAGTTAAAAATTTGTGCATGTGTAACTACAATATTGAGTGATAGCCGATCCACTTACCGTACTTTGAATTATATATGCAGACCGGGGTTCAATTTCGGGCTGTTAGAAAATATTTATATTAGAGAAAAAATATCTTTAATTTTACTCGCCCCTTACTGGAACATTCTGATTCCGACACTCATTGGGTCCATGCTCTCTCTAATTTTTTTTTTAGGATACCAGCATAACTCTGGTTACAGAGGGGCCCTCTGGGCTAATTGATTGTTCGGTGCAATTTTAAGAAATTAAAAAAGCTACTCAATTCTTCCTCATAGATATCCGTAAGAAAGGGAGGGCAGAAATGGGGGTGAGGACCTATCTCCGATTGCTTGAAGCATTGTTTCGCTAACTGATCTACGAGATTGTTTCTTGCTCTTCTGATGTGGATGAGCGCCGTTGCCGGAGACTTAATTCGTCTTTCTTTGATGTCTTGAACCAAAAGCTGGTACTTTATTGGAGGTGCCACGGTGCCAGTGGACCAAAGCACCGCAAGTTTAGAGTCACTGAGGATTATAGATTGAGAGGCTTCCTTAGCTTGCATGTGACTCAACCCGTCCAGGATTGCATATAGTTCTCCTCTCATTGGATATGTGTTGTGCCTCAGAATGAAGTGGTATAGCAACTGTTCCACGTACCATCATTGTCCCTTAGTATTAAGTTGGTCGAGGTACGACCATCCTTAGAATTCACTATAGTATCCACGTTAGCTACGAGTGTATCTTGGGTGATAGTGAGCAAAGTAAGTGGATCCGAACTTGGGGAGTACAGGGAACTCTCTAAGGTGTAAATTCCTTGATGTTTGCTACTGCTTCCGCACGGCATTGAATAGCCAGAATCCATGGGGGATTCGCATAGTTCTCGAAAATGCATGAGTTCTTGTTCTTCCAAAGCAGCCTGCACGATATAGAGAAACACTCCTCCCATCTTTCAACGTCTTTTAATTGCTTGAGATTGTAGCTCATCCAGTCTATGGTGGACTCTATATGGAAGAAGTTTGTCTCTTCCGAAGGAAGGAGAAGTAGCCATGTTCTCCTTGCCATCTCACAGTCTTTGATGGCATGAAGCATCATCTCGATGGCATTATTGCATATGTATCATAAGCTTGAATCTGCCATCTTCTTCTTGTATTAGAGTTCATTAGTAAGAATCCTATCCCTGTGAAGAACCCATGGGTGGGATTTGACTCTATGTGGAATCGGTAAGGACCACAACAATGAGTAGTGACCAATGGCCGTTGATGATGTTATGTCACTGAGAATACGATATGTTTTCCTAGCTGAGAAGGAGCCGTCCTTAGAGGGTGGCCAAGTTAGGTTGTTTTTCCTGTAAGGGGGCTTGGGTGGTGACATCCGAAGAATGTCCCTCACCGTATGTTTTGTGAACCAATGGTGTAGGATGGATGAGTCCCAGGAACCATCATCCTTGACTAGTAAGGCTACATTTAGATCCTTAATGTCTTCGGGGATGTGTTGAGAGGGACGAAGCATAGGCAGGTTGCCTTCTCCCACCCAAGCATCAGACCAGACGTTGGTGTGCCAACCCGACACCACTGTTTGCTTTGAATGTGTATGAAGGAAAGGGAGTAATCTCTTAATACTTCTCCATAATGAGAGTCGGAGAGGTTGCCTACCCTCTGGTTAGAGTACTTTTCCTTCATAAGTTGGATCTAGGGGATAGATTCACTAAGCATGTATTGCCAAGCTTTCTTCATTAGCAGTGCTGCATTGAACTCCCTCACCTTTCTGATGTGCAGACTCCCTTTGTGGTAGGGCTGAGTGATGTGTTTCCAAGCAACAAGTAGCTTTTTGGAGTGAGATGATCCATTCCAGATGAAGCTCTGGACCAGTTGGTCAATTTTGTCACAGTAGGTTACAAGGAGTTGGGTCATCTGCATGGTATAACAAGGTTGTGAGAGGAAAGTCAATTTAGCTAGCCAGCGAGAAGAATTTGTTCTGCCACTTATCTATCTGACCATGTAGTTTCTCGATCAGGAAGTTATAGTGTGCCATGCTTTTCCTCTTATGAACAATAGGTATGCCCAGGTGTCGTCTAAGGTCTTTCGTCTCCTTGATTCTTCGCTTTCTACAGATGGATGAATGTGTAGGCCTTGATGTATGGACAAAGAAAAAAATAGTTGATTTGTCATGCAACAGGAACTGTCCTGAAGCTTTGTTGAATAAGTTGAGGCATCTTAGGATGAATTTTTCTTGTTGGATAGAAGCCTCACCAAAGAGCAAGATGTCATCTGCAAAGCTAACGTGTGAGAATGGAAGTTTCTACTGGGTGAGTGTGATAGGTTTCCAGTGACCTCTGTCCATCTCCATGGTGATCAACTGACTGAAGTGCTCGAGGCATAAGACAAAGGTGTAGGGTGACAGAGGGTTCCCTGGTTTGACCCCACAAGAAGGATAAACGGACAGAATTGCCTCACCATTCCAAAGGATGGTCGTCTGACCAGAGGAGATAATTTGCATGATAATGTGTATGAGATCTTGTGGGATAGAGGTCCTACACAAGGTGTCCTCTAACAAAGCCCAACTCATCTTGTCAAACGCTTTGACAAGGTCGAGTTTAATTGTGAGATGTTGTTTCCGACTATGCTTGGAAGCCATATAGTGTATAATTTCCTGGACTAGATCTATATTGTCACCTATATGCCTTCCCAAAACAAAGATATATTTGAGAGGGGAGATCCAATCCTTTAGGAACGTTTTGATGTGCGCAATGATAATCTTTGATAGTAGTTTGGTGCAGACATTGTTGAGTGATATAGGTCTCAATTGGGATCAACTTTCTGGCATGGGAACCTTCGGGATGAGAATCAAGGTGGAGTCGGTCGAGGTTGGGGGGATAGGCCTGCCCTTGAAGGGGTTGGAGATGAACACAATTATTTGATTGTTGAGCATTGACCTTTTGTCTTGGAGGAAAGATGCATCGACCCTGTCTGGACAGGGTGGTTTAAGTGGAGCTATCGACTTGAGCACCTCCCAAATTTCTAAGGTTGAAGGAATCCCTACAAGATTTCCTCTCTCAGACTCAGAGAGAGCAAGGGAGTTGCCAATGATGTTTTGACTTGTGATGAGTCTAGCTGAGGGATCAGATTCCATGTAGACATCAGAGAAGAAAGCAAAGCCTAGATGTTTCACCTATTGTGGGTCTTCAATCCAGATGCCTTGTTGATTCTTTAGTTGAAGAATTTTATTGTGCCACTGTATCATCTTCACCAATCTTTGGAAAAACCTTGTATTGTTGTCAACCTATTTGAGCAAGTCACAGTGAGATTTTTGTTGCCATTCTTTTTCCTCCCTATGTAGCATTTTGTCTAACTTGCTCTAAAGAAGGATGGTGTTTGCTTCAATCACAGGGTCAGAGCGAGAACGAGTTGAGTTTGATTCAACTGTATTTTGTTATTGATGCAATTTTTTTCTCTTCGAAGTGTCTTCTTCATTTTGAGTTCCCAGGAGGATGCCATGGGTAGGAATGTAGTAGTTGCATGGTTGAAGGACACGTCCTAGTTCCAGTTTTTAGTCAGGAATTGCATGAAACCCCCCATATTGATCCACCCTATAGAGGTGCATAGTGTTTTTTTTGTATGCAAGGAATAGAGACGTGGAGGTTATAATAAGTGGGGGCGTGGTCAGAATGATTCCTTTCTCATACTTGGATGGGCTCTAGGCATCAAAGTCTATCCACAAATGGTTGGACAAGGCGCGGTCAAGTCATTCGTGGAGGAGGCCCCAGTGGAAAGTGGTGTGAGCACCACTTGCTCTAAGGTCTTTAAGCTGGCAGGTGTTCATAGCGTTGATGAAGTCCCTATTGTTGGCCACAACAAAGGAGGGACTTCCACACTTTTCAGATGGGAACATAATTATGTTGAAATCCCCTATTACAATCCATAGATCGCTTGTAGATTGAGACAACACATCAATATGATTCCATAGGAACTTTCTAGTTCTTCTTGTCGTGTCGGCATAGATGAACGTGAAGTTTTTTGTGTTGATGCGATAATGGATGAACAATTTGTGGGAGGAGATGATTTCAAGGGGGATAGAGGATCTCCAAAGCACCCAAATTCCTATGGAAAATACAACCACTTAAACACGGTGGGATTGATGAAAACTAAATTTTTTTATTGTCTGTTGAGCAGTTTTCCCACTGTAGCAGTCTTGAACAGAGCTATCACTGAGGTATTGTACTTCGACACCATATCTTTGATTGCAAGTTGGGTATCTTTGTCACAGATACCCTATACATTACATGTTATGACATTCACGATGAAGGATCCTTGAAGGTGGATGAGCCCATCTCCTTCACCTCAGCTTCCACATCTAGTAGAAGGGATTACTTCCCTCATTTCCTAGTGGATGCCCTATTTGGGTCACTTGTGGTTTAGACCACCTTCCTATTATGGAGGTGTATTCCTATAGATGATTCAACAAGGCTCCTATAGGATGTGTAGCTTGGGCCTCCAGTCGAGTGTTTGCCTAGCAAGAAGTTGGTCGTCAGCAAGAGGTGAAGTGTAGAGTCTCTACCTAGCAATACCACATCACCTAAGGGGGTGGCCACTATGTGATCAGTTGAATTAGCTTTCTTACAGGTCTATGATGGATCCATGTAATATTGGGATGACTTTGCACTTTTTGATTGACCTGGGACGTCCTTCTTCTTATGCACTTTTGTATGGGATTTCCACAGTATCCAGTCGATTCCCTTAGTAACCTGATCCGCTATGCCATCAGCGGTATGGATCTCCTAGACTTCGTCATCCTCATCTTGGTCCATCATGTTCTGGAAGTGATTGGTCGTTAGGCGAGGATCGTTTTCTGACCCGTAGGGCCTGGTTTCTAAGGCTTCCTCTCTATAGGTTGTGCATGGATCACTTTAGTGAAGCCTTCTTTACTTTTTGGTGTCTCTTGGAGGATGGAACCAGCAAGAAGGGCCGCTTCTCTTGCTTTATTTTCTGCCTTCAGTCTGGATTGGGAGTCCTTCTCGAGGTGGCCTGCCCTACCAAAATGGAGACATATGAATGGGATATTTTCATATTCTACTTTGAATCATATGCCAGCTATCATGATTGTGGGAACTAGAGGATGCGTCATGTCTAACTCTATTGCTATCCTTGCAAAACGGCCTCTTCTCTAGAGCTTGGTGTTCATGTCTGTAACATCCCTGACCTGGGTTATGTTTTAACCCTAGATGTTTTGTTTAAGAAAGATAAATATATGCTTGCTTTTATCTTTTGAAAAGTAATTGAGGCCCATGAGGAACTTATGTTTCAATTTTAGTCATTTTTGAATAATGTTGAAAACAATGTTTTGCCTATTTTAGACTAAAGTGCAAATTACCCAAGTTGAGGGGTTAACTTGCAAATTTTACATGATAAAATGTTCCTCAAGTGTTGAAGCATCGTGAGAATGAAAATGATGTAGAGGTATGGCTTGTGGTAGCCTGACCACCAAGAAAGAACTTATTAAGCAATGTTTGTGCATTAAAACCTAGTTTTGGTGTAATGTGCAATTCACCCAAAACCTACGGTTCAATATGCAAATTAACACTTTTAGAGAGTCCCTAATGTTTGTTGGTATCAATTAGAGACAAGAAAATCAGAGGGGCGTCACATTTGAATCTCTTTGGAGGAGAGAAAATCTTGATATTAAAATAATCAAGATTTAAGCATAATTGAAATCCTAATTCAATTTAATGCAAAAATAAATATATTAATGGAAGTGCCCTTCAACCAAAAGTGTGATGGTTGAATTTGCATAAGTATGGGCGTCCTTGTGCCATGCAATGGCACCGAAATATATAAAGTGAGTGGAGAGCCCGCTCACATTAGTTAAAGAAAAAGTAATATCCACTCATTTTTGGATATTATTATTATATTAATTAAGGTGCATTATTTGTTTTCTTTTAATTTATGGCTAAAGAAGAGCATTTCGAAGGAGAGGATGATGTCTTCGTATGCAAGAAAGTGAGGGGGATAAGTGGAACCAATTTAAGGAATTGAAGGATTTTTATAACATTTTCTCTCTCTTGAAATTCCCTTACATATATTCCATTTTTCACCCACATGAAAGACTTTTTCGACTCTTCTTTGTTTCCTTGCTTTAGCCAAGCACAAGGGAGATTAGGAGAAATATGAGGATGTACCCCAACCTGTAGGTAAGCTCCATAGTCATCTTCAACCTTGATTTCATGGTGGAAATCGAAATTCAATGCTTATTTTCTTCTTTTCTCCATTCAATCTTCAACTTTAGCCATTCTTTTCACTCAAAAACTTGAGAACGGACCTTGGACAATTGAGAAAGCTTCATTCACCATTGAGTACGTGAAGCTTGAAGCTTGGATTCAACTTTGAAGGTGGGTTATATAACTTGAACCCTTAAATATCATTATAGATTTCATTTCTTTATCATGTGTTGATTCCTTTTTCATTCATGATTTTTCTTTTGATTAATTGATGAAATCACCACAAAGAACACAGAAAATTTCAAAGGTGAGTATCTTGAAGATGATGATGTCATATTAGTACACACCTCAAGAAAAGTCATGTGCAAACGGTTTCAACTTGATGACCAAACAGTCTCAAGATCGTTTGGTGCTCAAACGGTCTCAAGACCGTTTAAGGGCAAACGGTCCCAAGACCGTTTAAGGTCAGATGGTCTCCAGACCGTTTGAGGTCAATTGCTGATGTAGTTGGATGAAGATCCAATGGTTCAAATTGATCTAGTTATAATGGATTCAAAAATGGATGATCCATTGATTACAAACCCTAATCGGATTGATGGGTTGAAACCGTAAATTGATTGAGTCGATTTTTATGGTGAATGGCTCAAACGGTCTCAAGACCGTTTGAGGGAAAACGGTGTCAAGACCATTTGAGGGCAAATAGTCTCAAGACCGTTTGAGGTCAAATAGTCTCAAGACCATTTGAGGTCAAGAGGAATCATGGATGGATGGAGATCCAAGGGTTACAAGTTGATCTACTTTGAATGGTCTTAATGTTGGATGGTTCAATGAGTGAAAACCCTAAATCGATTGATTCAGAAATGTTAATTGATCCATTCGGTTTCAAGGTGGTTTGGACCAAATGGTCTTGAGACCATTTGGGATCAAACGGTCTTCAGACCGTTTGGAGGGCAAACAGTCTCAAACTGTTTGATGTTCATTTGGTTTCAATGATGGGTTGTTCGTTCAGTTTCAATGATGGGTTGTTCATTCAGTTTCAATGATAATTTGATCAAACGGTCTCAAAGGTTAAAAGCACCAAACGGTTTCAAAACTGTTTAAGAGAAAATGGTCTCAACCCTAGATGCCCAAATGGTCTCAAGACTGTTTGGAGGGAAAACGGTTTCAAAACCATTTGAAGGTCAAGAAAGTCAAAACCGTTTGAAGGTTCAAAAGTATCAAAACCATTTGGAGACCTAATAGTCTCAAATCTATGAAAGATCAATTAACCCTATGATTGTTAATGATGATTATCAAAGATAATTACAATGGTTGTACCTTTAAGGTAATAGGGTGTTTAGTACCTTAGAGAGGTTAACCTTTGATGCTTATGGAAGCAATATCTCAATACACTATGTTCACCCTAAATGTGTGTACTTGAATGAAAGGTTGACCTAATCTAATCAAGCTTTAAGTAATCAAAATCCTAGAAAGGATGAGAGAGAGAGAGAGGAATTCATACATGTATGATAATCATGTAGTGGTTAAACCTCAACACTATCAACATGAATAGAATATGTATTTAGGGTATGATCCTTGATAAAGAGATCATGAAACCTTAATCCAGAAGGTTGATGTGCCCTAACCCTAATTTAGGGCAATGACATGTGAAACCCTAATCTAGGGTGATGCCATGTGAAACCCTAATCTAGGGTGATGCCATGTGAAACCCTAATCTTGGGTGTTTCCATGTGAAACCCTAATTTAGGGCAATGACATGTGAAACCCTAATCTAGGGTGATGCCATGTGAAACCCTAATCTAGGGTGATGCCATGTGAAACCCTAATCTAGGGTGATGCCATGTGAAACCCTAATCTAGGGTGATTCCATGTGAAATCCTAATCTAGGGTGATGCCATGTCAAACCCTAATCTAGGGTGATGCCATGTGAAACCCTAATATAGGGTGATGCCATGTGAAACCCTAATCTAGGGTGATGCCATGTGAAACCCTAATCTAGGGGGATGCTATGTGAAACCCTAATCTAGGGTGATTCCATGTGAAACCCTAATCTAGGGTGATGCGATGTGAAACCATAATGCATTGATGTGATGTGAAACTCTAATCCAGAGTGATGCAATGTTATGCAATATGAAACCTTATCCCTAATATCGGGTGAAGGTATGTGAATCCCTAATTTTGGATTATAGTGCATGAAACCCTAATCTTGGGTAATATGATGATAATCCATAACCCTAATTTTGGGTAATGAGATGAGTATATCTAATTGACATGAGTTTGGAAACCCTAACCCTAATGAGGGAATAGTGATGCTACTATCACATTCCATAGTACTGATATGAAATTGATATAACTGTTATTATGTGTACTAACTATGCATGTATCATGAGATGTTGGGCATAGCCTGGTATGAGCTATGATGTTTTATTATAGAAACTGTTTTATGGGCCTTGTGAGTCATAATATGCTTTGTTGCCTAGTGAGAGGTAACAAGAGATTAATGGGCCTTGAAAGCCATGTGAGATGCTAGTGTAGCAAGTATCATGTTTACGTTGGTGAGATGACCTGAGGTATTAGTTACCTGATAAGAGGTAACAAGTGTTCTTTGATGAACTGAGGGTTTGAGTACCCATATTCCATAATCATGATGATGAGATGTTAAGGGATGAGAATGCTTATGATGTCACAAGGGATCGAGATCCCAAAGTTTTATAAAGCTTCGAAAAGCACTTGATAGAAGTATTACACATTCTTTTTAGTAGTTGTTATAATAATTTATGTTTGAAAACCTGACTGATGCTAAAAGAATATGGTAATGCACTTAATTAATCAAGTGAAATCTTATCATGTAGAGCCCTGACCATAGATCCATCATCGTCAGTAGTTGGTGATGGTGAAATAGGTTTTCCTATGAGAATTCATGGAATGCATATTTTTGAATATGTGGGGGTAATGGGTGAATATATCCTTACGCCTCACAGGAATGACTGTGGGCCATATCCTATGCATAGGAATGGTTATGGACCATATCCCAATAAGATTATGGCTATGGTCAATAACTCCACAATACTAGGCATTTGCTAAGGGTCATACCCTAAAGAGAGTATATTTTATGGGCTATAACTCTATACCAGAGTTACGAGTATACCCTGGAAAGCTATTTTAGCAGAGATACAAGATGTCCTACATGTGGTCTCACACTGACCGAGACAGATGAGGTGATGGATTCTGGCTCTTCCATTGACCTATCCATGGTATCGATGCTTCATGTAATCGTGGTCGGTTGGAGCATGAACGATATACTTCATCTCCTCAGGGCTTAAGTATGATTGTAAAATGTAATCAGCCGTGTAGCGTATTTGCTTAAGATTGAAATACGAGAATCAATGGTTTTTGTTACCTTGCTTACCATATCCTAGATGGATAAATGTTATACATGTTCTTCAATTCCTTATTGGATAAGTGGCATGATGCTTTATCAAGTTATAGCAGAAATGATTTGAATAAGAATATTGCTCTAATCTGTTTAGACATTGATTTATCTGTTATTGAATATATATGATTCCTCTGCTCAGTTTTATTCTATTAAACTGCAATAATAATGTTTTTGGCAGAGAGTTATATCTCTCGCTGGGACTGAGTCTCACTCTGATGGTCACCAACACTTTTTAGGTAGATGCAGAAGAAGAGGCAGAAACCCTATAGCAGGGGAAGAGCAGCAGCAATAGTAGCAACAGGGACAATAGTGATATTCCAGGTGGAGGCACTGGCTCTCATGTTTTGAATATATTGTCCTATGTGTCATCTCTATACTCTCAGGTCCTCAAAGTTAGTAGCTAGTACTTTTAATGAATCGATCTGAGATTTTGGCTTGATGCCTCGAGGTTCTTATGCTATTTGTGTATAGCTTTAACAAGGTAGTTGATACTTGTAATCCTTGAGAAGCGACAGTACAATAATTTTACTTATGAACCAGGATGTAAATAAAATACTTTGGTTCTTGACAAAAGAGTTATCCTGTGTTTGGGTCTCTTTGTAAATGGTTTTAAATTTTAGTGATTTTCGGTAATTCGTTGTTAATGATCGCTTCCGCTTAGTTAATGATGTTTTGTTTAAACGATGTGCCACAATTAGTGGTATCAGAGCTTTAGGTTCGCTGAGTCGACAGAGACATAGGATTAAGGTTGATGAGTTTGTTCTGGTGGCTTCCAATGATCTGATAGTGTCTTATGCTCATATAGGAGGAGAAGAAGAACTTAAATATGTCTGGATCACTTGAAGAACATGTTGTTGAGAGCATCATTGCTACACCAGGAAGAGGTGCAAGGGATAAGGGTAGGGAGGAACCAGTACCTAAACATACCCAACTTAACCAAGATGCACTAGAAAACCCAGCTTTCCATGATCTGTTTGGGCAATTCATGGCAACCATGATGCATATGGCGGATAGGATGCCACCACCTGCATCTAGGACACCAGCCCATAATGATGGATAGGGAGCTGGAAAGATTTTCGAAAGACTTCTCTGAGTTGGAGCCACAAATTATGCTGGTACAACTGACCCAGTAGATGCTAACCTGTGGTTGACTGAGCTGGAGAAGGCTTTTAGAATCCTCAATATCCCTGAAGTAGAGAAGGTGAGGCATGCAGTGTACCTTCTAAAAGTTTGTGTTGACCATTGGTGGACAGTAGAATAGGGCAAAAAACCAGGTGTAGAAATCAGATGGGAAGAATTCTGACAAGAATTCGTCAATAGATACTTTCCCAAGATTTTTCTAGATGAGAAGATCTCTCAGTTTGACAGGTTAAGGCAAGGACCAATGAACATTAGTGAGTATGAAGCTATGTTCATGGAGCTTTTGTGGTTTTGTCTGCATATGGAAGCTACCGAGGAAGAGAGAATTTGGCATTTTGAGAAGGGGTTGAATGCTGAATTGACCACTCCTGTGTCTGCCTTAGAGAACATAGAGAAGTTCACCACCTTCGTGGAGTCTATGAGACAGATAGAAAGGTCGGAGATTGAGAAGCGTCAGACTAAGAATAAGAAGGTGTATACTCAGTTCCAAGGATAGAGGTCTGAGAATTTTAAGAAACCAAAATTTTCTGCCCCAGCAGCGCCACTGAGGTTCAATACCCAGATGCAGTGGATGTCAAGTAGGGGTAGGGGCCGTAGCTTTCCTCCAAATAGAGCCCCCAGTACAACATCAACGTCAGTGACTGGACATGTTAGACAATATCAAGAGAATAGAACCTGTCACCAGTGTAGAGAAGTAGGACATCTAGCAAGGGATTGTCTAATTGGGAACATAGTGGTAACACAACCATCGAGGCATAGTCAGCAAGGCTCTCATAGGCAACAACTTTCAAGTGGCTCTCAAGGTCAAGGACAAGCATCCAAAGCTGGTTCGTCGGCACCCAACAACCGAGCACAGGGTCAACAGCAAGCAATGGTGATATTCTATGCGATGAATCAACCTGAAGCAGTAGTCAACCCTCGAGTTGTGACATGTCAGATGGAACTATTTCATTCTAATATGTCTTCATCCTACTTCATATCTGCTTTAATTGATATGGGTGCTATGCATTCCTTTATCATTAGAAGAGTGATCCTTGACTGAAATATGATTGTTAGTAATAGAGCAGACAGTCTGTTGTTAGAGACCCCTTTGTTGGGATCTGCAGTACTGTGGGACGTGTGTTATCCCTACATTCTTTCCTTTTCTGAACATCACATTCAGGTGGATCTTATACCACTTGAGATGCATGGGTTTGATATAATCCTTGGGATGGACACCCTAGAAAAATATAAGGTTGTCTTGGATTGTGATTCTAAGCAAGTTGTGTTCACAAATGACGGTGACACATGGATCTTTTAGGGAGATAGAAAGATTCTTCCAACCTATCTTGTGTCAGCTATGGTAGCTGAGAAGCTGATGAGATAAGGATGCTTTGCATTCTTGGCACATGTGGTAGATACCACAACGGAGAGCTCTAATCTTTTTGAAGTTCCAATAGTTAGGGAGTTTGAAGATGTGTTCCATGAGGAACTTTCAAGTGTTCCTCCGCCCCGAGAGATTGATTTTGAGATTAATCTATCCCGGGAACGCAACCAATAGCACAAACATCATATAGAATGGCACCTGTTGAGATGGCAGAGCTCAAGAAATAGCTTCATGAGTTGCTTGAGAAAGGTTTTATCCGACCGAGTACTTCACCATGGGGTGCTCCAGTTCTCTTTATTAAGAAGAAGGATGGATCGATGCGATTATGCATTGATTACAGACAGTTGAATAAAGTAACCATAAAGAACAAGTATCCTCTGCCAAGGATCGATGACCTGTTTGATCAGTTGCATGGTGCAACTATCTTCTCTAAGATAGATCTGAGGTCGGGATATCATCGGTTGCATATCAAGGAGAGTGACATACCTAAGTGTACCTTTAGGACAAGGTATTATCACTATGAGTTCATAGTTATGTCATTTGGACTAACTAATGCACCAGCTGCATTCATGGAACTCATGAATAGAATCTTTTGACCTTTTCTTGATCAGTTCATAGTAGTCTTCATAGACGACATCTTGATATACAGTAGAGATGCTCAATAGCAGGAGAAGCACCTCTGTCAGGCTTTAACTTTGCTAAAAGAGCATAAGTTGTATGCGAAGTTTATCAAATGTGAGTTCTGGTTGCCAGAAGTTTCTTTTCTAGGACATGTAATATCTTCCTCAGGTATCCGTGTTGATCCTAAGAAGGTAGAATCTATCCTACAATGGGAACAACCAAAGACACCGACGAAGATACGCAGTTTCCTAGGACTGGCGATTTATTACAGGAGGTTCAGTAAGAACTTCAGTTCTATAGCTTTACCCCTAATCGAGTTGACCAAGAAGGAGATTCCTTTTGTCTAGAGTGACAAGTGTCAACATTCTTTCCAACTGTTGAAAGAAAAGTTAACAAGTGCACCTGTGTTGGTGTTACCTGAGCAAGAGAAGGGGTACATAGTTTTATGTGATGCATCTAAGAATGGTTTAGGATGTGTATTGATGCAGGATAATCATATGATTTGTTTTGCCTCTCGACAGCTTAAGAACCACGAGGAGAATTATCTGACACATGATCTAGAGCTAGCTGTTGTGGTCCATGCTTTGAAGATCTGGAGACATTATCTCTATGGAGAAACATTCCAGATTTTCACAGACCATAAGAATCTAAAATATATCTTCTCACAACATGAGTTGAACATGAGACAACGCCGTTGGATGGAGTTAATCAAGGACTATGATTGTACAATTGATTATCATCCAGGGAAGGCTAATGTAGTGGTTGATGCACTAAGTAGGAAATCATCATCACCAGCCTTAGACAAAGCATAGTTGAACTCCTTAGTGTGCTTTAAAAGAGATATGCTTATCTCCTTGAGGAAAAACAATATACAGCTTAAGGTATCATTGTTAGCCGGGCTGTTAGCTGAGATGCAAGTAAAACCTACTCTGAGACAACAAATTAAAGAAGCACAACAAGTTGATAATGTGGTTCAACAGATCATGTCAGAGTATGGTAGTGAGAAACGAGATGGCTTTCATGAGTCAGAGGATCAGGTAGTCTGTTACCATGATAGGATGGTAGTACATGATGCCAATGACTTAAGGAAGTTAGTTTTGGAAGAAGCTCACTCTTCGATGTATGCAATGCATCCAGGGAGCACCAAAATGTATCATAACATAAAAGATATATACTGGTGGTCTGGTTTGAAGAAAGATGTAGCTGAGTTTTTTATGCAGTGTCTAGTGTGTCAGCAGGTTAAAGTTGAACATCAAAAGTGCACAAGAACAATGCAACCTTTTCCTATACTGCAGTGGAAATTGGATCATGTGACCATGGACTTTGTGGTTGGTTTGCCTAGAACAACCAAAGGACATGATTCCATATGGGTGATATTTGATAGGTTGACTAAGACAACACATTTCCTTCCTGTCAAAATAACCTACACTACTGAGAAGCTTGCACAGATATATATAGATGAGATAGTGCAGTTGCATGGGGTTCCAGCTACTATTGTTTCTGATAGAGGTCCCCAGTTCATGAGTCATTTTTAGGAACGACTACATAAAGCTTTGGGTACACAGTTAAGGTTTAGTATTGCCTTTCACCCACAAACAAATGCACAATCTGAGAGGACCATACAAACCTTGGAGGATTTGCTTAGGACATGTGTCCTTCAGTTTGTAGGAAGTTGGGATCTACATATGAGCTTGATAGAATTCGCTTACAATAATAGCTATCAACACAGTATTGATATGGCACCATATGAAGCATTATATTGTAGACGTTGTAGATCTCCTTTATGTTGGTATGAAATAGGAGAATATCAACTTTTGGGTCCCGAGCTAGTACAACAGACAACTGAGAAGATTAAAGTAATACAACAACAATTAAAGACTACATAGGACCGAGAAAAGTCGTACGCTGACAAACGGAGAAGACCTTTAGAATTCCAAGTTGGAGACATAGCACATCTCAAAGTCACACCTTGGAAAGGTGTCCTTAGATTTGGAAAGAAAGGAAAGGTAGCTCTGAGATTTATGGGGCCTTACCCAATCATTGAATGGATTGGAAAGGTATCCTATAAGCTAGAGTTTCCACCTGCGCTGCATAAGTTGCATCTAGTGTTCCATATCTCCATGCTGAGAAAGTGTCATCATGACACAAAGTTAGTTTTGCTACCTGTGGAGGTAGAATTAAATGATGATATATCATATGTTGAAGGACCTGTGATGATCCTTGATAAAAGAATTAAAAAGCTGAAAAAGAAAGACATATGCCTTGTGAAAGTTCTCTGGAATCACCGTGGCATTAAAGAAGCTACGTGGGAGCTAGAGGAAGAGATGAGGAGGAATTACCCTTCTCTTTTCTCTTGATAATTTTTGGGACGAAATCCCTGTTAGGGGTGGATAATTTGTAACATCCCTGACCAAGGTTATGCTTTAACCCTATATGTTTTGTTTAAGAAAGATAAATATATGCTTGCTTTTATTTTTTGAAAAGTAATTGAGGCCCAAGAGGAACTTATGTTTCAATTTTAGTCCTTTTTGAATAATGTTGAAAACAATGTTTTGCCTGTTTTGGACTAAAGTGCAAATTACCCAAGTTGAGGGGTTAACTTGCAAATGTTACATGATAAAATTTTCCTCAAGTGTTTAAGAATCATAAGAATGAAAATGACGCAATGGTATGGATTGTGGTAGCCTGACCACCAAGAAAGAGCTTATTAAGCAATGTTTGTGCATTAAAACCTAGTTTTGGTGTAATGTGCAATTCACCCCAAACCTAGGGTTCAATATGCAAATTACCACTTTTTGAGAGTCCATAATGTTTCTTGGCATCAATTAGAGACAAGAAAATCATAGGGGTGTCTCATTTGAATCTCTTTGGAGGAGAGAGAATCTTGATATTAAAATAATCAAGATTTAAGCATAATTGAAACCCTAATTCAATTTAATGCAAAAATAAATATATTAATGGAAGTGCCCTTAACCAAAAGTGTGATGGTTGAATTTTCATAAGTATGGACGTCGTTGTGCCCTGCAATGGCACAGAAATATCTAAAGTGAGTGGAGAGCCCACTCACATTAGTTAAAGAAAAAGTAATATCCACTCATTTTTGGATATTATTATTATATTGATTAAGGTGCTTAATTTGTTTTTCTTTTAATTCATGGATAAAGAAGAGGATTTCAAAGGAGATGATGATGGCTTTTTATGCAAGGAAGTGAGGGGGATAAGTGGCAACAATTTAAGGAATTGAAGGATTTTTATAACATTTTCTCTCTCTTGAAATTCACTTACATATATCCCATTTTTCACCCACATGAAAGACTTTTTCGACTCTTTGTTCTTTCCTTGCTTTGGCCAAGCACAAGGGAGCTTAGGAGCAACATGAGGACGTACCCCAACCTGTACGTAAGCTCCATAGTCATCTTCAACCTTGATTTCATAGTAGAAATCGAAATTCAATGCTTATTTTCTTCTTTTCTCCATTCAATCTTCAACTCTAGCCATTCTTTTCACTCAAAGACTTGAGAACGGACCTTGGACAGTTGAGAAAGCTTCATTCACCATTGAGGACGTGAATCTTGAAGATTGGATTCAACTTTGACGGCGGGTTATATAACTTGAACCCTTAAATATCATTATTGATTTTATTTCTTTATCATGTGTTGATTTCTTTTTCATTCACGATTTTCCTTTTGATTAATTGATGAAATCACCACAAAGATCACAACAAATTTCGAAGGTTTGTATCTTGAAGATAATGATGTCATCTTAGCACACACCTCAAGAAAAATCATGTGAAAATGGTTTCAACTTGATGACCAAACAGTCTCAAGATCGTTTGGTGCTCAAACGGTCTCAAGATCGTTTAAGGGCAAACGATCTCAAGACCATTTAAGGTCAAATGGTCTCAAGACTGTTTAAGGTCAAACTATCTCAAGAACGTTTGAGGTCAATTACTGATGTAGTTGGATGAAGATCCAATGGTGCAAATTGATCTAATTATAATGGATTCAAGAATGGATGATCCATTGATTACAAACCCTAATCGGATTGATTGGTTGAAACCCTAAATTGATTGAGTCAATTTTTATGGTGAATGGCTCAAACAGTCTCAAGACCATTTGAGGGCAAACGGTCTCAAGACCGTTTGAGGGAAAACGGTCTCAAGACCGATTGAGGGCAAACGGTCTCAAGACCGTTTGAGGTCAAACGGTCTCAAGACCATTTGAGGTCAAGAGGAGTCATGGATGAATGGAGATCCAAGGGTTACAAGTTGATCTACTTTCAATGGTCTTAATGTTGGATGGTTCAATGAGTGAAAACCCTAAATCAATTGATTAAGAAACCCAAATTAATCCATTCAGTTTCAAGGTGGTTTGGACCAAATGGCCTTCATACCGTTTGGAGGGCAAACGATCTCAAACTGTTTGATGTTCATTCGGTTTCAATGATGGGTTGTTCATTCTATTTCAATGATGGGTTGTTCATTAAATTTCAATGATAATTTGATCAAACGGTCTCAAAGGTTGAAAGCACCAAACAGTTTCAAAACCATTTAAGAGCAAACGGTCTCAACCCCAGATGCCCAAACGGTCTCAAGACTGTTTGGAGGGCAAACACTTTCAAAACTGTTTGAAGGTCAAGAAGGTCAAAACCGTTTGAAGGTTCAAAAGAATCAAAACCGTTTGGAGACCTAATAGTCTCAAAGCTATGAAAGATCAATTAACCCTATGATTGTTAATGATGATTATCAAAGATAATTACAATGGTTGTACCTTTAAGGTACTAGGGTGTTTAGTACCTTAGAGAGGTTAACCTTTGATGCTTATGGAAGCAATATCTCAATACACTATGCTAACCCTAAATGTGTGTACTTGAATGAAAGGTTGACCTAATCTAATCAAGCTTGAAGTAATCAAAATCCTAGAAAGGATGATAGAGAGAGGAATCCATACATGTATGATAATCATATCGTGGTTATACCTCAACACTCTCAACATGAATAGAATATGTATTTAGGGTATGATCATTGATAAAGAGATCATGAAACCCTTATCGAGAAGGTTGATGTGCCCTAACCCTAATTTAGGGAAATGACATGTGAAACCCTAATATAGGGTGATGCCATGTGAAACCCTAATCTAGGGTGATGCCATGTGAAACCCTAATTTAGGGCAATGACATGTGAAACACTAATCTAGGGTGATGCCATGTGAAACCCTAATCTAGGGTGATGCAATGTGAAACCCTAATCTAGGGTGATGCCATGAGAAACCCTAATCTAGGGTGATGCCATGTGAAACCCTAATCTAGGGTGATGCCATGTGGAACCCTAATCTAGGGTGATGCCATGTGAAACCCTAATCTAGGGGGATGTCATGTGAAACCCTAATCTAGGGTGATGCCATGCGAAATCCAAATCTATGATGTTGCCATGTGAAACCATAATGTAGTGATGTGATGTGAAACTCTAATCCAGAGTGATGCAATGTTATGAAATATGAAACCTTATCCCTAATATAGGGTGAAGGTATGTGAAACCCTAATTTTGGATTATAGTGCATGAAACCCTAATCTTGGGTAATATGATGATAATCCATAACCCTAATTTTGGGTAATGGGATGAGTATCTCTAATTGACATGAGTTTGGAAACCCTAACCCTAATGAGGGAATAGTGATGCTACTATCACATTGCATAGTGTTGATATGAAATAGATATAACTATTATCATGTGTACTAACTATGTAGGTATCATGAGATATTTGGCATAGCCAGGTATGAGCTATGATGTTTTATTATTGAAATTGTTTTATGGGCCTTGTGAGCCATAATATGCTTTGTTGCCTAGTAATAGGTAACAAGAGATTAATGGGCCTTGAAAGACATGTGAGATGCTTGTGTAGCAAGTATCATGTTTACCTTGGTCAGATGACCTGAAGGTATGAGTTACCTGATAAGTGGTAACAAGTGTTCTTTGATGAACTGAGGGTTTGAATACCCATATTCCATAATCATGATGATGAGATGTTAAGGGATGAGAATGCCTATGATGTGACAAGGGATTGAGATCCCAAAGTTTTATAAAGCTTCGAAAAGCACTTGATAGAAGTATTACACATTCTTTGTAGTAGTTTTTATAATCATTTATGTTTGAAAACCTGACTGATGCTAAAAGAATATGGTAATGCACTTAATTAATCAAGTGAAATCTTATCATGTAGAGCCCTGACCATAGATCCATCATCCTCAGTAGTTGGTGATGGTGAAACAAGTTTACCTATGAGAATTCCTGGACTGCATATTTTTGAATATGTGGGGGTAATGGGCGAATATATCCTTACGCCTCACAAGAATGACTGCGGGCCATATCTTATGCACAAGAATGGTTATGGACTATATCCCAATAAGAGTATGGCTATGGGCCATAACTCCACAATAACAGGCATTAGCTAAGGGCCATACCATGAAGAGAGTATATGCTATGGGCTATAACTCTATAGCAGAGTTACCAGTATACCATGAAAAGCTATTTTAGCAGAGACACAAGATGTCCTGCATGTGGTCTCGCACTGACCGAGACATATGAGGTGATGGAGTCCGACTCTTCCATTGACCTGTGTATGGTACCGATGCTTCATGTAATCGTAGTTGGTTGGAGCATGAACGATATACTTCATCTCCTCAGGGCTTAACTATGATTGTAAAATGTAATCAACCATGTAGCGTATTTGCTTAAGATTGAAATACGACAATCAATGGTTGTTGTTAGCTTGCTTAGCATATCTTAGATGGATAAATGTTATACATGTTCTTCAATTCCTTATTGGGTATAAGTGACATGCTGCTTTATCAAGTTATATCTGAAATCATTTGAATAAGAATATTGCTCTAATATGTTTAGACATTGATTTATCTGCTATTGAATATATATGATTCCTCTGCTCAGTTTTATTCTATTAAACTGCAATAATAATGTTTTTGGCGGAGAGTTATATCTTTCGCTTGGACATGGTCTCACTCTGATGGTCACCAACACTTGTTAGGTAGACGCGGAAGAAGAGGTAGAAACCTTATAGCAGGGGAAGAGCAGCAGTAACAACAACAGGGACAACAGTGATATTCCAGGTGGAGGTACTAGTTGTCATGTTTTGTATATAGAGTCCTATGTGTCGTCTATGTACTCTCAGGTCCTTGAAGTTAGTAGCTAGTACTTTTAATGAATTGATCTGAGATTTTGACTTGATGCCTCGAGGTTCTTATGCTATCTGTGTATAGCTTTAACAAGGCAGTTGATGCTTGTAATCCTCGAGAAGAGATGGTACAAGATATGTACTTATGAACCATGATGTAAATAAAATACTTTGGTTCTTGACAAAAGAGTTTTCCTGTGGTTGGATCTCTTTGTAAATGGTTTTAATTTTTAGTGATTTTTGATAATCCGTTGTTAATGATTGCTTCCGCTTAGTTAATGACGTTTTGTTTAAACGATGTGCCACAATGTCCACCTTGACTATTTTTCCATGGTGGTTTCCTATCTCCATCAGTAGGGTTTCTTGATAGAGGTAGATTGGGAGGTTTGAGATCCTAATCCAGGCAACAAGTCTCGGTGGCATGGCGATGTGTGGAAGGAATGTTGGGGACCAGCGATGCACCGTGAGATATGAACCGAAGATTGGGTAGGGGTTGCCAATTAGCACATTCATGTAATCATTTTCCATCTGCAACTGAACTATATACAAGTTATTTTCCACATCAATTAGATTGAAGCCTCCTACTGATTTCCATAGAAGTTGGATTCTGTCTCTTAGGGTTAGAAATCTGATTGTCCGGATATAACAATTTGACGACGAAGGTGAATTTCCATGGTTTTAACTGTTCGTCCTGTGCATTTCAGATCTCAATAGATGGGAGACCTTCCTCTGAAGATACCACTATGTCCTTACGAGTAAGGTTGATGTTGGTTGTTTCAATGTCAATCACGATGAAGCTATGGTTTTGGTCCTGATCCTGGCCATGACTCATTGAATCCTTGTATGGGACTTTGTGCTGTTGTGGCACTCCCGATTCCCCTGTTGCCAGCGGAGTGCTCGTGAGGCTTGGAAATTGTGTGTCTGTAATGATGCGATCGATCTCCATAGCAGACTATGGGGGATCCCCGTTCCGAGGTGTGGTTTTTTTGGAAGCATAGTTGAGGAGGATGCTCGTGGTACTCAAAGGAACCGAGGAGCCAATCAGAGGGGGGTCACCATCACCCTCCTCATCCAAATTGTCGGTTCATGCATGCTGGTCGCCGCCATTCGTCGCTGGAGAAACCCTAGCAGACATCGCCGCTCGGTCATTGAGTTTTGAAGACCAATACTCTCTCTAATTTTTTGACAACTACATATCTAATTAACTTGACCAGGCCTACCGCCTACCACACCCTTAACGTCAATATTGGCGGACCATATGCTCTATTACCATTGTCTATCCCAGCTTCTGTTACATTGTATATGGTCTACTCCTATGTGGATGCACGATGGATGTATCATTGTTAACAAAATGGACGATTTGGATGAGTTGGGACATAGACAAAAGCCGATCTCAGAATAGAGGATTTGGTCCCCAGTATTGGTGTTATTGGTACGCATGGCTGCAATATCAGCTACGTGTTGTGCGCATATGTGAAAGGAAAGAGGGTGAAAGAGAAGGAGAGAAATGCAAGAGAGTGAGGAGAGTGAAAGAAGATCAATTTTAAGGGAACATAACATGTAACTAAACTTAGTTATATTTTGCCCTTAAATTTTAATTGTTAAGGAATCATGATAATATATGGGTCATTGGATTTATCATGAAAAGTACTTTCTATCAAAAAGAATCTTGACATTATAATACCGCAGTGGCGGCGGGAAGGGGGGGGGGGGGGGCAAGCCGGGGCAAGTGCCCCCCTCAAATTTCTAAAAATCAATTAGTTATAATACATTGTAATTAATTAGTCTAGCAGGTCCCATATACAGTCGTTGCTTTGTTCCCATTCTATACCCCCCCTCAATTTTCTACCCTGTCTCAGCAAACTTACCGCCTCCTATGTTGCACCTTCTCCATTCCCATCATCCCCTTTCTAAAAATCAATTAATTATAATACATACTAATTAATTAGTCTGACAGAAGACTCTTCACAAACCCAAAATCAGCA
Source organism: Alisma plantago-aquatica (assembly GCA_963693085.1). Classification (NCBI taxonomy): domain Eukaryota; kingdom Viridiplantae; phylum Streptophyta; class Magnoliopsida; order Alismatales; family Alismataceae; genus Alisma; species Alisma plantago-aquatica. The sequence goes on from OY856409.1 coordinate 1,392,259,948, forward strand.
GTCTGTAATCGATAACCGCACAGCGGCAAAAAACATTTAATGGCCTGACTCTTCATTTTCTCCCTGGCGAAAAAATCTGCAGATTCCGCTGCCAATATAAACACAATCTCTGGCTGTGGTCGAGAGACACCATGGACTGCTCACAGGGGCAATTCATTTGAGATTCTGAGAATATAAGTTTCATATTTAAATTGCTCGTGTTGCTGCCTTTGTTTGGACTGCTGCTGCAAATATTATTCATCATCTTTCCAGTTTTGATAGAGAAACAGTTCCTCCTCTGGCTTTGTTCATCAGTGTGGCACTAGCATTCACTCGTTTCGTGATTGCAGTTTTAGTTTTCTTTGATTGAGATATTGATTCCTTTCTCGTCATCGTGGCCGTAGCACAATCCGTCACCACAACAGTTGTGTTTGTTGTTTCTATTGTGCTCGTCTCTTCACAGACAAACTTCAGTCGGGTAGTTTTTTACTATATCTAGAAAACTCTCAATATATATATATATATATATATATATATATATATATATATATATATATATATATTGTCGGTACATGTATACATCCTTCCTTGAACTGAGAACAACATTGTATTTAATGTAAAGCAATCAAGAATTTCATCTACAATATTTTTTTGAAAGTTGTGTTCTTTGTTATTAATATTGTGGTTAGGGGACAAAGAAAATCTTCTTTGCCCAATCCTTCCCAACATCTCATTTATCATAATTAAGTATTTTATAGTTTCACATAATATTATAACGTTATATACATTTTTTTTTCTATCAGATATGAAGAGATATTTTCATACGGTAACAAGACAAGAGTCTACATCTATTTCTTTACCAGAAACCTCTGTCCATAATGTTGAACAACAAAATATGCATGTTAACACTTGTGATACTAAGGCTATAGACTTGTCATAAAAAAGTAGAGTTGAACATAACTTAGAAGAAATTGAATCAGATCCTGGGTTGCGGTCGAAGATATATGATCACCCAGTAAATAAAAGAGACGAAATTCGGCGATCATATCTACAAAATGGGCCAACTCAACCAGAAAATCATGATTTTCCTCAAAAAATGATGGGTACTAAGTTGCGCAGGTTTAACAAGGCATGGTTTCATAAATTTCCAACTTGGTTAGAATACAATGTTTCTAAAGATGCAGCCTATTGCTTGTGTTGTTATCATTTTAGACCTGGCAGAGATGGGCAAGGAGGAGGTGATGCTTTTATATCTAAAGGGTTCATAAATTGGAAAAAGAAAGAATCTCTTCAAAGTCATATAGGAGGACCCAACAGTTCTCATAATAAATCTCTGAAAAAATGTGAGGATCTCATGAAGAAAAATCAAAATATATAATGTGTCCTTCAAAGACAAACTGAATCTGCAAAAAAAGCATATGACATACGGCTGAATGCATCAATTGATTGTGTTAGATTTTTGCTACGACAAGGTTTAGCATTCAGAGGGCATGATGAGTCTATTGAATAAAAAAATAAAGGAAATTTCTTACAACTGTTGAAATTTCTAGCCGACCACAATGATGAAGTAAAAGATGTTATTTTAGATAATGCACCTGAGAACTTAAAGTTGACAACACATGATATACAAACTGATATAGTAAATGCTTTTGCAACTGAAACAACTAAACAAATCATGCAAGAGTTAGCAGATGAAATTTTTAGCATCCTAGTTGATGAAGCTCGAGATGTTTCCAATTAAGAACAAATGGCAATTGTTCTGAGATTCGTCAATAGAAAAGGTCATGTTGTTGAGAGATTTTTAGGGCTTATTCATGTAATAGATACTACATCTTTATCATTGAAGAAGGTGATTGATGGGTTTTTCTCTATGCATAATTTAAGCATATCTCAACTAATAGGTCAAGGTTATGATGGTGCAAGCAACATGAGAGGAGAACTAGGTGGACTTAAGACCCTTATAATGAAAGAAAATAATTCTGCTTATTATATTCATTGTTTTGCACATCAACTCTAGTTGTCATTGGTTGTTGTAGCAAAAAATCATCCACAGGTTGCATCACTCTTTCTAACAGTCAGCTATGTGGTAAACTCAGTTAATTCATCATGTAAGCGTCATGATCAACTTCGTGAATTACAAATAATCACAGTCAAGAATGCACTTGAAGAAGGAGAAATTGCTAGTGGGAGAGGATTACATCAGGAAGCATGCCTAAGGCGTGCTGGTGATACCCGGTGGAGCTCTCACTATAAAACTCTTGTAAGCATAATTGTCATGTTTTCAGCAATGGTTGATGTTTTGGAAATTATATCAGAAGATGGTTCTTCTTCAGAACAGAGGGCGGAAGCTTTATCATTAATGGATTATATACAAACTTTTGATTTCATATTCACAATTCATTTGATAAGAGATATTCTTGGAGTTACTAATGAACTTTCACAAGCTTTGCAACGAAAAGATCAAGATATTATTAATGCCATGAACTTAGTTGATATTTCTAAGCAACGATTGCAGAAAATGTGTGATAACGGATGGGATTCACTCTTTCCACATGTCTCATTGTTCTGCAATAGAAACCAAATAAATATTCCAGACATGAAGGGTTTGTGGGTTGTTAAAGGTAGACCACGTCGTAAAACAGATGGTTTGACATGTTTACACTATTTTCAAGTTGATTTATTCTATTCTGTGATAGATATGCAACTTCAAGAATTAAATAATAGATTCACTGAAGTAAACACAAATTTGTTACTTTGTGTGGCATGTCTGAATCCAAGAAACAATTTCAAAGCATTTAGTAAAGAAAAGTTGATGGAAATGGCCCAATTTTATCCTAAAGATTTTTCTTCTATACAAATGGTTTATCTTGAAAACCAACTTGAGACATTTATTTTGGATATGCAATCTGATGTTTGATTTTTTGAGATCAAAGAGACAGGTGAACTTGCAGAAAAGATGGTTTTATATGGAAAACATCTAGTTCATGCAGATGTATATAAGCTGATAAAATTAGCATTGATATTACCAGTTGCAACAACCACAGTTGAAAGATCATTCTCTATCATGAATATAATAAAAAGTCAGAGGAGGAACCGGATGCATGACAAGTGGTTGAATGATTCTATGGTTGTTTACATTGAGAAGGAAATATTTGACACTATCCCCAATGAAGTTATAGTGAATCATTTCCTCACAATGAAGACGCGAAGGAAATTTTAGAATGTATAACTTTTTTTATTTTCAAATACTATATCTTGACATTGTAGTTTGAATTTTATAAATAGAATTCTCATGAATTGTATAGCTGTTGGTTTTCATCAATATTATCTTTTACTGAATTTTTGTGCCCCCCTCCTAGACTTGGCTGGCTCCGCCACTGATAATACCAATATTTGTATTTTATCTAATAGTCATAGGTGTACCTAATAATTACTATTATACAGTATATAAATGCCTACGATATACGTAGAGTATAACATTCTACAATAAAGTATGTGCACCTGGTATTATTGTTTTAAATATTATCAAATTCAATGAGCCAGCAGTAGTAAATATTGTGTACAACCGTTGTAGTTGCCATACCAAAATTAATCAAGTACGATTATCAATTGCAAGAGCAATTGTTCGTACATCGTCATTTCAAATGTAACACTTCAAATTTAGTAGATAAAGCATTCAATATATAGTAGCTCATCAACTTAAAAAAAAAATACAAAGTCACTCACATTGAAATGTCAAATCAAATATGAGTGGGTTAATCGTACATATACTGGAATAGTAGATACAATATAGTACAACTATAATTCCCATATAAGATATATGAAGACCTATTATATTCTTTTTGTTCCAATGGAGTATTATAGTTAATATATACTGTTTTATTGGAATGAAGAATTTCTATTCACATTTTCAATTACTTAGATTGATATATTAATACTGTACCACAACTAATACCTATGCGATATTTATCCTTATACGAATGAATGGGAGGGAGAGAATTGAGTAAAAGTTTCTAAGTTGAGTGATTCAAAGAAAAATAAAATACACTACTACTTGTCATATATGGTTGCAATTTCTCGTCCTCAACATCAATGCGGCATGTTTATAAATTTTGCAAAGAAAATATACTAGATTTGGACTTTAAATATTAATTAGAACTGATTTCTATGAAATAACGATACATCAATAATAGCTCCAACAATTGTCATTAGTGTGTAACTTTTTCATACCAAGTACTTGTAATGGCTATGCGTAGTAGTTACTCTTGCTGACTAATTGACCCTGAAAATAATTTGTCGGAAAAATAATTACATGTATTCTATCATTGAGAATTCGATACTATATTATAAAGTATATACTATTTACTAGAACCTTTTTTCTATAATATTGTAACTACATTATACTGTAATATATGGTCCAAAAGTGACCGTCAATATTGTTATCAAAGTACATGCATTTTTACCATGTTAGAAACAAACACAACGATGTCTGCAATTGCAAATAAAAATTAAAAGCATAAAAAAATATAAATAAATTATGATTCTTATTTCTCTTTTATTTTTCCCTCCGTCCTCTCATTTTCACGCATCTGAACCCATTAGTATAACCTCATAAAATGGTCTCAAATCTGGTCCAAGTATCATATTTTAACCTCATATAGAGAATGCTTTTATGATGTTTCCTTAAATAAAACTATAGGAAGTCTAGCACGGTGCTATTTAGCCATAGTATATTACTGTATAATGAAGGTTTAATTTCATTAAGTTTGATATATGATACTTGGATCAATTGGATGTAGGTTTTTCCGTTTCTGTGGCAAACGGTGGTGCGGGTGGCTTTAATTTCATTAAGATGGATATCCCAGCACATGCGCCAAAGGCAACCGCCAATCGTCCCCGTTAATTGGCATGCCATTCCGGCGATTTTATCATTGAACCCAGATGAGACAAAGAAGATTTAAAGGCACGGGCCACTTGACAGCATGGTTATCCGTATGTGGCGCCCGGCTATTATAATATTTAGAGGTCAGGATCCATGGGTGGTTCATACCTTGAACTCGTCGGCGGCGACCATTCCAACCAGACAGAAGGCCGTGGCAGCGGCGCCCATCACGACCTGCATCTCTATAACGAGTTCGTACGTTGGTATATTCTTGAATTTCTGGAATACCAGCTGTACAAGTGCGGCAATCGCTCCATTGACGGCAGCTGTAGCAAAGGTCATCAAGTAGCCGGCGACGTACTTGCCCGTTGACTCTCCGGGGGGCCTATCGCTTCCTCCAGGTTGGAAGGCCACGACCACGGCGCTGAGGACTAGCAGGACGACAGCATTGACACTGTAGGGAGTGAACCGTTGCCTCACGATGAAGAAGGCGAACACTGCCGTGAAGGCAAGCTGAGTAGACATGATGAGGCCAGAGGTGGAGACGGGGAGGCTGGAGGTACCATAGGCATACAGATAGCATACCAGTCCGGTCATGAACCCCAACCCCGTCGATGCTGCCACAATCCGGACTGTAGATTGCACAATACTCGGCTCGACATTGGAGACACCATCAGCGCCTCCGCTTTGTTTGCTGCTGCTGAGGCGGCGGGTGGCATACGAATAACTGAGAGGTATCAAGAGTATCGGCCATCCTGCAGTTTCTATGATGCTGCTGAACCAGAGGTGGGTACCGCCATGCACGAAGTAAAGGCGGGTGAGGAGGGGGCCGCCGCCCCCGAGAGCCATGAAGACGAGATTCAGCAGAAGGAGGGGGATCTTCTTCTTTTGCAAAGTTGAAGACATGCTTGGAGATGCAGCTCTTTCCGAGTGAATGTTGTTAGTTATAAAATAACCGGCGTTCCGGTATAGATAGAGGGAATGGTGAAGAAAAAGTCTAGGGGTTGGGGGAGTGTAAGGAGAAACAGACAACATTGTATTTGTTTTTGTATGGGAAATTGTAGACCACATGTGAGGCAGAAAGAGTGTAATATCAGGCCTCAATGATATAGTAAAGAAGTTTCGTCATATGTGGGCCACTCCATAGAAAATGACATTAAACAATTATGCGAGATAGTACGGACAACTCTTTTTGTGCAATGGTTGTCGACGTCCTATATCTAATTGTATATAATGCGATTCTACCAGTTTTAAAATTATCATATGCCACACTTTTTTATCGTCTTCAAATGATTAAATATAGGTTAATTATATATAGCATAATTTCATCATCAACTCGACAACTCCTGGTGCGGAGAAATACGACTAGATACAATGTTTATCATATGCCAACAACAATAAAAACTAATCAGTGTTGATATTGTAAATGAATTCAAACTTAAAAATACAAGTATGTTTTTTATATCGTTGTACAAGGAGTATGCCTCTTTTTATATAGAGAAAGATCCCCTCTACAAAAAATACAATAATTGTGTGGAAGAAACTGACAGTCAAATTTATCAATACAATTAACGATCAATAATATGCATATGGTCAATGTTAACGTTAACTAACAATCAATCCATTTATTGATTGATAATCATTTCATATTAACACCCCTTCAAACTCAAGGTGGATCAAAGACGCAGAGTTTGTGAATCAGTTTGTTGTGATTTGATACAATGTACGTTTTTGTGAAAACATTTGCAATCTAATGAGTAGAGTTTATGAAGGGGAGCGTGATGATGCCAGCTAAATACTTTTCTCTCACAAAGTGACAATCTATCTCTATGTGTTTAGTCATGTAATGAAAATTTGGATCACTAACATTTCACATGGTGCTCTTGTAGTCACAAAACATAGGTGTAGCCTTAGAAATGACAACTCACATATCACTTAGAAGCCAACATATGTGCATTATTTTTTTAGTGGTGTCAGACATTGCTCTATACTTTGCCGCAGCGGAAGAAAGAGATACAACATGTTGTTTCTTGCTCCTCCATGATACTAAAGAATCACCAAAAAGAAAACAAAAACCAGTGGTAGAGTGTGTAGTGTTGGACATCCATCCCAATCAGCATCAGTTTATGCACATAGGAAAAGGTCAGAAGATGAGCTCATGAGTAGAGACCGTGTGATTGTTCTCCGTATGTAGCGTATGATACTGAGTACAACAACATAGTGGACAATTGGGGGAGAAGATAAGAATTGTGACACAATGCTAACATCATCTTGAATTTCTGGCCTAGTAATGCATAAGTACAGTAGTTGTCCTATTAGTTGATGCTACCTTGTGGGATCAGGAAATGGGTCACCATCATTTGGACGTAATTTTACATGAAGTTCAAGAGGTGTCTCTGCATCCCGTAAGTCATATATTTCGGCAAGCTCAATGATATCTGTTGCATACTTTTACTGAGGGACAATAATTCCTTTTTGCCCATTAACAATCTCCAAGCCCAAAAAGTAGTAAAGTTGTCAAAGGTCCATCTAAAATTGTTTTGCAAGATAATGTTGTAACTCATTAATTCCGGCTATATCATTTCCTTTGATGATCATGTCATATACATGCAAGAGTAGGATGACTCACCCTTGAGGTGTATGACGCACAAACATTGAATGATCATATGAGCTTTGGGTGTAACCTGCACATGTGATGGCTTGTCTGAAGCATTCAAACCAGGCCCTGGGTGCATGTTTGAGTCCATAAATGGCTTGACATAGAAGAAACACTAATGATTCAAGTACTACTAGTCCTGGTGGCGGATCCATGTATATGGTTTCTAAAAGTTCTCCATGTAGAAATGCATTTTACACATCCATATGGCATAAAGTCCAATGATGGGCTGTTACAACAGCAAGAAGGGCTCTGACGGTGGTCATGTGGGTAACTGGAGAAAATGTTTCTTCATATTCTATGACATACTCCTAAGTGAAGCCTCTAGCAACTAGGCTTGCTTTGTATCTGTCAATCATGTCATCAACCTTCTGCTTGATTTTGTAAAGCCACTTGCAACTGACAAGTGAAGTACCTATGGGTAAAGGAACAAGATCCCAAGTGTGGGTGTGTTTAAAGGCCTGGAGCTCTTCTTGCATAGCCTTCTTCCAATGTATAAAACTAGAAGCTTCTTGATATGAAGATGGAACAACATCTGTATGAAAAGCAGTTAGAAAACTTCCATATTTTGAAGAGTAAGATTTCATTGTTGAAAGAGCATATCACGGATTTGGCTGGTGTCCATGTTGAGATCTTCTTGAACCCATGTTAATGTCACTAGAAGAAAGGTTTTGCGCAACATTGGGATTGTAATCATGTGTCATGTCATTGGATGATGTATGAGGGTCAAGATGGGCCTATTGGTGGTGATGTGATTGAAGGCTCAACATGGCTAGCCTCAATCCCAATGGAAGGTTCAACAAGAGTAGCCTCAATCTCAATGGGAAGATCAATATGGGTAGTTTCAATCTTGGGATGTGTGCTTCAAGTTGTTGTGGTAGTAGATTTCTCAAGAGGGATGGTGCTGAATTCATGAAGCAAGGAGTGATCTATGGTGGTGGAATAATTGTAAGGTGTATTCTCAAAGAATGTAAGATGCCTTGCTATGTACAAACCATGAGTAACAAGGTCAAAAAAACAATACCCTTTGTGTTCATCATTATATCCTAGAAGGACACAACGTGTATATCGTGCCTCAAGTTTGTTTTGTTGTTGGTTGGGAAGAAGAACAAGCAAGTACAACCAAAAACACTCATGTTCATGTTGGATGGTGATTGATTGAAAAGTTTTTCATACGGTGAGACTCCCCCCACCAGGTTTTGAGTGGGGATGAGATTAATGAGATAAGTGGATGTGAGGATGGCTTTGATTCAAAATCATTGTGGAACGCCAAAACTAATGATCAAAGCATGAGTGGTTTCAAGAATGTGTCTTCTCTTCCTCTCTGCAACACCATTTTGTTTAAGAGCATAAGGACAAAATTCTTGAAAAATGGTTCCTTGGTAATTTAAGACATCACACATGGTAATATATGTGTACTTCTTTGCACCATCTACACAGAACACACAAATGACTTTATTGTGTTGGGTCTTAATTCTATTGGTAAACAAGACTGGTAAATGCATCAAATTTCATACATGTTACGCATGAGGAAGATTCTACATTGGTGTTCTAGTCTTCATGATTCAGAGACGAGTTTCATCTACCACAAGTTCAAGGATGATGGATTCTATAGAAGGCATCGTTGGCCGTTGTTTGATGTTGGCTACACAAGGTTGAAATTCTTGACAAATTTCCATAAGAAATTGATGCATCTGAAACTCATTATTATGTGGTGTACATGCAGAGCATGCATGCCTTTCGATGTTGTCAAGATGCCAAAGGCTGCGCATGTAGTCATAGAATATAGAGATGGAAAGGTCATGTTGTATTGCTCCTGTTGCCTCCATTGCAAGTTGGCATTTGTCAGCATCGTTTGATTAAGTGAATCAGTCCTCAAGGCCAGCCCATGCAGAAGTACTGATGGTGTGTTTTCATGGATGCCATCTCAAAGACTTATGTGAATGGAACTTATAAAATAGGACATAATATGTTTGTCATGAATATGACACATTGTAAATTCAGAGTTGATGAGAACACCCTATTTCTCATTAGATTAAAGGTGTTAAGGAGGAGTTTTTTAAGGATCCAGGTCAGAGAGAATGTGGTTCATGAGGAGGTCACCACAAACGGTTGCCTGCCATGACCGCCAATCTTTGGTAATGTGTAAAAGAATTCTCGATGCATGATGCGGAAGGAAATTATTGTTGGTATTGTTGTCTTCCATTATGAAACAATGGAAAGGAAAATGAGTGGCGACAAAGTGTTGATGGGAGATGAAAGGATAAAGCAAATTCTAACCTAGCTCTGATACCATGTGCATGAATTGAAAATTGAAAATATAGGTATACTTTTTTGATATCTTTGTACAAGGAGTATGCCCCTTCTTACATAGGGGAGAGATCCACTTTATAATAAATAAAATGAATGTGTGAAAGAAACTGATAGTCAATAATATATATACAGTCAACAGTCAACAATATACATATAGTCAATGATAACATTAACTAATAATCAATCTATTAATATTAACAGATATAGTGACCGGAAGAAGGTTTCACTTCTATTTATGCACAACTTCTACCAATATCTCAATTACCAAGTCTTGGTCGGCCAATATTATCAGTTCAACTAGGTAGTTGTAAGGACCTAAACAATGATGGACACTAATGTCAACTATTAGGATGTGTGCTCGATACAGAAGTCAGAAAATCACACAAATTGTTATAGTATATATTAAAAATTAAAACTCCACATCAGATTTAATAGAATATCCCTATGCATCAACCATGGTTTTCATTGAATTCTATAATAGCATGTAAATTCATATTAATTTGTATATATATATATACATATGCATATATATATATGTATATGTATGTATATATATATATATATATATATATATATATATATATATACTTCACTAGAAAATATATTTTAGAAATATCCTTTGCAAACAAGAATACTGTAGAGATATGCTTTGTATAAAAAGAATATATTGTATATATTCTTTTATAACAATCATATATAATAATGGTATGACAATCATCCAAAGGACAATATGATTTTATTTCCATATCATTATTATATAGGAGTGTTCATAATAAAAAGGTTTAACATAGAATTTGAGGTATAATGAATGTTGTAGGTATAGTCTTTTCTCATACCTCCCTCCCACCTACTTAGTTGGGGCCTTTTTTCAACCTCCAAAACATTATTTATTCAAAGTGATGACACTCGATTTTTCCCACTCAGTAGGAAATTATGCTTTAATGTTAATTCTCTGGATAATGATGGAGTTCATTACATTTACCATATTATATCCATATTTCCATATTATCCCACATTTTCCCTCATATTGAATCCATACTTTCACCCACTTTAACCCAGTTCAGAGTTTTCTACAAAGAAACATTTTTTTGGATCGAAAGTACAATTTGTCTTTCAATTCTCCCACAAATAGGCTATTTTTCACAGTTTTCCAGTTGCTTTTTTTGGAATTAAATATTTCCTTTCCAACTGTCTTTTTTAAAAAAATTGAGTGTTAACTATAACTTATCATTGTGTACACAATTGTCCTTCAATTCCGCCTTAAATAGACTATTCTTCACAAATTTCCCAGTAGAATTATCTGAAATAGAAGATTTCCTTTTTTTCAACTGCTTTTCCAGAAAAAATTTGAGAGACAACTCTGAATTCTCTTTTTGTGTAAGTCTTCACTGATTTTTTCCAAAATATTCCTAACGGGAGACTGCCTTTTTTACCCCGAGACATTGGGCTGATTGTAGCCATCCACCACCTGACACATTGCGGCTTGAGTCGATCAATTTGCCCTTCAAGCCACCTCTTATGGAAGGTTCTTCCCATAAAACTGAACACTAAAATCTACCTATAAGTAGAAACCTATACTCAATATATTCCAGGACCCTTTCATCTCTCCTAAAGCCAGATAACTGATCATCTCTCCTTTTTATTGTCTACATGTGATCATAGGATCGTTTTTCTGACAGAAACTATTTCTAATAATCTTAATAGGTTGCACAACAATAACTTCTACTTTTCTAATATATCTATATCAGTAGTTGCTTCTTACACTAATTCGTTTATAATTGTTCATATATACACTCTTTCTTAAACATTTGATTGTCTTCTACTGAATCTATCTCTCTCACCTCTCTCTCTTTTCCTATGCATCGATCCCAACAACCAATCAGGGATCTCCTTCGTGAGATATTCTAAGGCAATTGGAAACATGACACACATAAAAACTAGGACCTTTACAACTAATTGGAAAGGCACAACCTTCTCTACCGCAAAAGGTCCTCCAACTATAAAATTCTCCTTTTTTTATTGTTTCTACCACCATTTTGTTTAACCACATACTCGATCACCACTTTCTTATTTGAGATGACTAAAAAAGTTGCAATACTATTCATCGAGAGAGATGGGGTGCTAATCATTCACTACTCATAATACCATCACCGAATCAAGTTTTTTGTGTTTTCTCGCTGATATAAATGCCTATCTTTATTTTTCCTTTTCTTTATGTATAATATTGGATGGAAACTCCCAACTTTGTCAATCTATCATTCTCTCTTTGATTTTTTTTATTCTCAAGACTATAGGATCCATTGGATTTTTTAGGCTGGGTACAATCGATTGGTGACTCCACTAGGGAGTTGTCAGACGATCAGAGGTGCATTTTCCTTTTTGTCATATCATGTTTTGCCTATCAGTCGAGGTTTCTATTTTTTGGTACATTTTTCTTTCATTCCTTCTGGATTTTGTCCGAATAAGAGTTCTTCTAAAAAAATTGACTTGCAGTTCAAAGCCGACAAAAATCACAAAAAAAAATTCTATAGAAAAATGATGGAACACTTTTTCATTAGTAAAAAGAATGTTTTTTTCCTTTTTTCCAACATTTGTTTTCCTGAATCTTAAGGAAGGCGATGGAATACTCGGTCCCCCCCAAAAAAGATGAGTGTTTTTCTTTTCTTTTCCCACAACTTTGATTTATCTTTTTATTTTACAAGTAGTAAAAAACTACCGTCTTTCTAAAAATCACAACTTTTAGGGTTAGCCTCCGCTTCCCACCCTATTTTTCCTTTTCTTTTCTGTTTCCTTTTTATTTTCTTTAAAATAAAAATATATAATTATGAAATAGACAAAATGAAGAGAGAGATCTTCAAGATAGGCAAGATATTCTCTTTCTTAATAATGGCATGATTACTTTCTTATGTGCATATCATATCTTTCATGCTTTATTATTGTGAGATTGCATCAAAAGATATTAAAATTCTACACTTGCACAATGCACACCTACAATCCCATGTGTCATGGAATGGGTTCCAACACTCATTTTCAATCCCTGGAAGTGGTTCAAGGTTCCTAATAAAGGTACCAACAAAGCTTTAAGCTAGACATCCAAAGGCCTTTAAAACACTCTCCGCTCCTAGAAGTCACGACATATTATGGCTGTCGTAGTCACGAGGTGTATCAGGAGCAGTACCCATATCTTTTGAACTAGAGTTAACCCCACGTTGAGTGTCATCATGACGTAGAGAAGATAAGCCTCATCTCCTCCTATACAATTCACGCTTGAGTAAGGATGTAAAATTACATCTAAACTCATGGGTTGTAAGAGGGACATTATCTTGCACATATGCTCTAGTGGTGCTTGTTTTATAAATTTTAAGATTGTTGCATGCTTTGATAATTTTCAAATTGTTAAAAAGATTTATGCTTTAAGATTGTAATCATCACACTAGATTGTTGGTCATTCATTAGCAACCTCATAAGTAAAACAATGTTATCAAAACAAAAATCTCTACATAACGAGCTTATGATCTCACAAGATCTTAAACAATCATAAACCAACAATCTTTATTGATCTCAAAGGATCCCAGAATAATTTCCAATGATCTCAATCATCAACAATCTTTGATGCATGATCTTTTCAAACTCTAAATTTTTTCAGTGAACCTGAACGATCTAAAATGGTCCTTCTCACTCAATAATCTCGATTGGAAAATCTTTCCAAAGAAAAAGGCCTTTTTTCATTGAAAATGAATAATATTTTTAAACAAAAACAACAATCTTTTCAGTATAAAAAAAAGAAAAAACATTTTTTTCCAAAAAGAACAATCTTTTTAAAAAAAATGAACAAATCTTTTCCAAAAAGAAAACTCTTTAAAAAAAGTACAAATCTATTTTGAAAAGAACAATCTTTACAAAGATAAGTCCTTTCAAAAGAACATTTGAAAAAGGACAATTTAAAATCTTTTCATGGAAAATCAACAAGTGGAACCATCTTTCAAAACTCAATAAAGTTGAATCGTTGATCAAACAAAGAATTGGAAAATATTCTCAAGAGTCGTACAGAACAACAAAAAATTGTTGTTGATCTTGGAAAACCTTTTCAAATATCTTCTGATTCGATCCATACCAAAAGGCTTCCCAATTTGTGGTCTGTTCTCACCATTCATGCCTAAAATGTTTGATATCCACAGAAAGGCTACTCAATCCCAAAATATTTGATATAACTTCTAAATCTTGACTAAAATATCTACTCGTGCCCCAACATATTGGTATGTATATGATCCAAATGACTTTCCAATTTGAATGATATGTCACCCAGTAGCATGTGGTCTGCTCATCTTTTCCTACCAAAACCACAATCCTAAAGCAAGAGCCTAAATTGGGCCAACACGCTGGCTTTCACACTCATATCATTACAGTCCCAGACTATGACCTTAAATTGTGCCATCACCCTAGCTTTCACTCTCATATCCATATGGTCTTAGACTAAAACCTTAAATTGGGCCCTCACTTTTGCTTTCATGCTCAGATCCATACGTTCTCAAAATCTAACCTAAATGTGGGCCACAACCATGCCTTCACACATATGTCCAACCATATTTTTGAGCCCAGAGTGGGTCAAGTCATCCCTGGATACCCTATTTGTTGTGAATTATCTCTCATAAAACCTTGCTTGAGGAGAGAAAAACCTCAGACATCAATCCACAGCCACAGTCTCTGGCCTAAGAGGGTGACCTTGTCCATTGATACCATCCTAACTTACTCTTTTCAAGAAAGAACCAAGATCGTCATGCTTTATCTTAATGCTACTGGACATACCTCAAGACTATACTGGATATATCCTTCCATATCACTCAATCTAGGGGCATGATGCTCTCCCCATACCACTGGACCAGACAATCTACAGTAATACATGAAAAATTCCTTTCCACGCAAAGGGTGAACTTCCATATTTTTAACATGATATTTGTCCTCTTCTCCATGCAAGGGGCATGTTAAACATTGTCTATCACATTTTTTGTAACCCTCTTCCTTGCAAGGGGTGCTTTCTATTGAGTCTTACTGACAATGTTGGGGATACAAAAGCACAATTTTCATATGTTAAATCCTCTTGCCTAATGTATGGGATAGTTTGTTTACAACCATGTTGTTCCCTTTTCAACTCCTTGGTAGACAATGAGCATGATTTTCCATTGGTATACTAAGCCTAACAACCTATCATTCCATCTTCAACATAGAGGACATCACTAAAGTCTCAGGCAACAAATTGTTACTGACACTTTTCGGAAAAACCTTCTTGATATGACAAGCACCAACGAACATTCCAACACTGGTAAGGTGATGTAGACACTAGTTGAAGACTCTCATGATGAACTGTAGATTCAGGTCGACAAAGGATCAATCCAACAATCATGACGGTATGATGAGCCATATCACACAAAGGCACTTGAGTTCAATGGCAAGTAGACAATCCAAGATGTTATGGGTCAACCAAACCACGTGTCCCCTTTGGAGGCAATGCACACTATCATCACAATATAACCCGCAGGGTAAACAACTACATCATCCTAGATGATGTCCACCAAGGGTATACCCACACAAGAATGTTACATCTGATCATCTACAATAGGAGATGTCTACGACATGCACAATCACTCCATAGAACAACAAAATAAATTATTAGATAGAAGAATCCATACACCAATCAGAAGTCATTATTTATCAAGGTTGATAGACAAAAGATGCAAAGGTCAAAAGACTACAATTCCAACACAAAATAAGAGACCTTATGCAATCAATCACACTATGTACCCTCCACTGACATTGTTGAACTATCCTCTAGTTCCAGCAACATACGGGTACCCACCTCATCCAAGTTTGGTTGCAACATTGACAATCACAACTCCCTCAAAGATCTAACATGCTATTGATCACAGTAAGAAATTATACATAAATTGGTAGACCTAGAGGTCAAGATAGAGGAAATAAACACCTTTATAGGTCACCACCAGAAGATCACAATGCTTGATTGCTAAAACATGACAAAAGGAGATACAATTCCAGAAGTGACTATTTTTTCCATCATCGTCAAAGAGGAGATACCAAAAAAAAATCAAAGAGAAGGTTCACATGCTCATAGGTCTCTCTCAGTAAGGCTCTCCCATTAGTTAAGCATCTCATGAACTTTTTGGCCATACAGGATACTCATTATCCTCTTCCATAGAACTACAATCCCAATGTTCACTATGACTATCACTGCATCCTAGGGTAGAAAACAAATTCATGTAAACCATCAAGCACAACATTCATACTTAATCGATACAGTTGTGGTCCAAGTGGACACCATAACAAGTGTAGTCATTGTAGCAAATGTTTCGGAACAGCCATACACACCCATAAAATCAATTGAGTTTGTGCTCAAGATAAAACATAGTGGGAACATACCAGCTGATGTAGTCACAAAGTTGATTGAGCATCTACTCCACCTGGAGCTTTGCCAGAAAGCACTAAGACACATAAGTATCATGAGCCCCAAAGCATCCAAGATTTGTGTAACAACCCCGCCTCCCGGTAACCCCCAATTAACAAGATCAAAGGTTCGACAAATAATCAATGATAATTATGAAATTCTACTATCTGAACTAAAATTTGGTATTAAAATAAAACTTTTGCATACCTTTTAAAAACTTTGGAAATCTATCTATCCATATCTTGAATTATTCTATCTAATCCTCCTTGCACTTTATTTCTTATTTTCACAATGTATGACTTTACTGTTTGTGCTTTTGAGGGTTATACCTAAAACGCTGACAAACAAAAACACGATCAGCATACGGGAATATGTTGGTATGTGGGGACAACCAAAATTTCATGAATATGGCTAACAATTTAATTATCACAATCAGAGTAATTTAGCCAACCAATTAATATTTTCAATGTGTCATTCTCTACCGCTTTTGCCCTAACCCTGGAATACCCCTCTAGGGTTTCTATTTTGCCATTCACTTAAGGCCACCTTCTCAATCCTGAGCTTGGTGGCTGGGGGTCACCTCTCATGGAGCCCCATAGTCATGTAACATATACCACCTTCTCATTCCCGAGCTTGGTGTCTGGGGTCACCTCTCATGGTGCCCATTGGTCTACCCTCTTGGGCATGACCTTTATGGCATCATCCATCAGGGTGGAATGTAGGTGTGATAATACACATGTATTTATATTTGTGATAACCATAGTGATTTTATGATTTGCAAGTATGAACATCCAAACAGTTAAGTTGCATTCAATGCGATTAACCATCCGGGAAACCTTCGGGAAAACTAATGCAATTAATCATAATTAACCACATACCTGTCAAGCTGTCTTGAATGTAGAATTAATCCAAACAAGCAAGTAATCCAGAATCAAGAAAGCAACCACACAATTTGGCCCTGAAATATACATCCAATATTCTCTATCATGGATCATGGTATCCAAGTCTAATAGGCCTAATCATGCCCTAGGGTTACTAGCCCCGTTTTTAGGGTTTTGACCATAATTAGGGTTTCACTTCCTTTTTACCACTTTTACTTTTCTTTTATCAAAATATCCATCAAACCCTAATTATCTTATCTTATTTTTCATTAAGATCTTAAGATCAGGTTTGGACCACAAAACCATAATTTTTGGATCAACTATATCTTTTCGTTCCCTTTTCCCTCACTTAGAGTTTCTAAGGGTATTAATAACAATATTAGGTTTGAAACTCTAATTCTTGCAATTTCATCTTCAAAATAGATCAAGATTCATTTTTATCATTAAAAAAGTTATTAATGATCAAATCAACCTATTTGCAAGATTAAATCCATCCTTTATTAACAATTAGGGTTTCTAACCACAAATTAATACTTTTTCCATCAAAATTATACACTTTTACAAAAAGGTACGGATTTAGGCTTCCAAACCATTTTTAACTTACTCCTCGTATTTTTTTGTTCAATTTACATGTATAAACTTTTCTCATCCTAGTTTCCTAGCACAAGATAAGATTTTTTTGCAAAGAAAATCCTTTTTATCGATTTATTAGTAATTTCAAGAAATCTAGGGACCATTAGATCGATGGTCTGTTGGTCCTGTCAGGATCCAGCGATCAGGAACACACACGCCTAATCAATTAAACATACGCCAAAGGACGAAAACACCCTTACCTGCAAAGAGGGTGCGAATGGGAAAAAGAGTAAAAAGACCAGGGTCTTCGTCTTTAACCTTGCACCAAGCACAACATGTCTGGTGGTCCACTTGGGAGTTGACTCTGGGCTCTCGGCCACCTGTGAGCACACCAATCGGTCAGGGGGCTCCTCCTCCCTCCGTCGAACTCAACTACAGGCTCAATTGCTCGCCAAGAACGTGTCGTAATGCCCTCATACTCGCCGGACTCTGGCGAGGCTAGCCAAGGGAATGGGGGTGCAAGTCAAGGTAAACTAGGCAATTGGAGGCACGTAATCGCTCCTTGCAACTATCCACAGGTCATGGTTTGGTTGTTTTACACACTGGAGCCCTCACAAACCCTCCCCTATATATAGGGTTGGAGACAGACACACGAGAATTGGGAACTTCCCCAATTGACGGCCAAACCTAGACAAATTTGGGATTAAATGTTGTGATTTCCTTTCCTAAGTCCAAAGGAAATAACAACCAGATGGTACATCCTCTGGATTGTGAGAAATCCGAGAAGGAAAGATCTCTCTGTAACCTGCAGAGTCCAGTACCAGTGGTACTTAGCCGATGAGCTCTAGGCGTTGGATAAAGATCCAATGGCCCTCGTTGCACACGATCAACCAAAAGGAAACATATTTTCCCATTGCCAAATTAATGCCTTATTTTGGAGATAAATTGAGAAATTGATATCTCCCAAACCATAACTCCTTTTTGTGTCAAATTTTAAGGGAAAGTTTGTCATCACATTATCTAGTTATTTACGAAATTTTGAGAACAAAAACCAATGAATGATAAGTTTTCCTTCTCTCCCAAGTCATATCTTTAACTAATCCAATTTAATTAATATTTCTTTTCCCTTTGCCATTATCTTGTTATTTTGGGTCCCTTGGACCTCAAGAAATAGTAAAGGCACGAATTCACATATTGGGAAATATATATTTTCCTTTATCCTCTTGTAAATATCTATTTCTCATATTTCCCTTTTATTTATAAAATCCTTTTCCTATTTTATTTCTCTTTTCTTTTCAATTTGGCTCAATAGCCAATAAAGCCCATTAAGCAACCATCAAAGAAATTCATTGATCCAAATCAAATCACACCATTATTTTCTCATTTATCTTTATTAAGAGAAATTGCATTTCTCATCAAAAGAACCCAAAATTTGGGGTTGTAACATCCTTCCACTCTTATAGGAATTTTGCCCCCAAAATTCCACCAAGCAAACAAACAAATTAGGATAAGCCTTTCTTATGTCCATCATGGCTCCCATGTGGCCTTACCCTTTCCATGATGCTTCCTAAGAACCTTCATCATCTCATATTCTTCCATCTGAGTTCTTCCTTACCTTAGTATATCATACCCTCATAGGTGACTCAGGACATTTCAACCTCTCATCAAGCTGAATAGGATCAAGGCTCAGCACATGGCTGGGGTACCTCACATGGTTCTCTAGATCGAACTCATGGAACACAATATACATCATGTTATCCTGAGGGGTAAGGCTAAACACAACCATCTCCACCAATCCATCTCAAATGGACCCATATATCAGGGACTCATCTTTCTCAGATGTAGCTTAGAGGGGTTAGATTTTCTCATCACATACTCTCCCACAGGTAACTGCATGTCAGTCTGCTTTGCATCAGCTCATGACATAGGTCACCCCTGGGCTCTCTTTCAGCCATTGCATGATCAAAGCCACTTCATCTGCACATAGTGTAGTTCTGTTCTGACCTTCATGAGGCCCCTTTACCAACATCATCTCAATGAAGTGGTGACCGACACAACCTCCCTTACAGAGCTTTTTACATCTCGATACTGACTATGGTGGTTATCATCACATTTTACAGAGGACAAGAATTGTCTCTAGGTATCACCCTAAATGAGCACACATGCTCTCATCAGACCCTCTAGTTTGGATTACCCTAATTATTAGTTTGGGGTGATAAACTGTACTATCATCGAGTTCTACTTCCACCTCATGGAAGTGAATCTTTAGATTAAACTCAAGAACTCACATCATGGTGTAGTTGAACCATCTCTCTGTCTTACAAGTAGTTCAACTGGATCTATCCCTTGACAATATTCTTTATTTCTCATGTCATTTAGGTAAGGTGATCTACCATAACCCATATTGGATCTTGACCTTCCTTGGTCAAGGGAGACTTACCACAACATCCATAGTGATGAATTCCCTTTCCCTCTCAGGGACTCTTTATTCACTATAACAATACACTGGGGTTACTGGTGTTCATCTTTCACCTCCTATCATGCATGGTGACAAGCCACGTGCAACTTCATCTTAAGCATCCAATGTACTACTGTCACTTACTATCTCCGTAGTACCATGGTGTATGGTGATCTTAAAATCATGATCTCATGCATGTCATGATTCCTCAGAAACCCTAAACCACTCTAGTCGGGGTTTCATCCCCTTCTTTTCCAAAGAAGTGCACCTGAGGTTCTACAACCATCCTTCTATTTCATTAAGGTCTAGGATGGCTAACCAAACAACTACTAACTTGTTCAACAAACTTCGTTAGTGTTAACCAAATATATCTCCCTTTTCAAACTTAGGGTTAGCCTAACAACCTCTTCTATCTGCTAGCTAACTAGGCAGCTACATCTCATCCAGGGCATCCATTACTACTTCACATCCTTATGTGTTAGGTAAAGTTGAAGACATACACCGCCACTTATTATTTTATCTCAGCTCTAAGTCTATCTTCATCAAGAAACTTTGTGCTCATCCTCTTAGTTTTCGGACATTAACCTTGTATAACTCATAGTTCATGATAAAACATCCTTATAAGGTGACTACCTTATCTCTCCTACTACTTGTAAACTATCCACATATCGTTCACTCCACCAGGGTATGTTATCATCTCTTTCTTCCGACCTCGTAGCAACGTTCCAACTCACATCATCTTTATCCTTGGTGTATGGCATGCATACTGTCCTATCTCTCACTCCCATAACAAGAGGAAATAAGCATTTGGTTGCAGTCTAAATACATAGTTCTTCCTATTCCAAGAGTAGAGATGGTACATCCCACCTTGCCAGTACACTTTTAAATCTAAGTTGAAATGTGCCACATATGTCTCTACATCACAATCACCTCGATATCAAAGTTACTTCCATAGAAAACTGGTCTCAAACCTACTGAGGATTACACACATCCCTTGGTCATCTCCTCTAGATCTATAGGGTGTCGACACTTTTTGGGTCATTCCTCTTCCCTTATGCATCTAGAGAGTGTCCTACTCATCTTCCCTTTGGGTCCCATGAGTTCATGAAGGTGATCAATCTCCTAACTCATGGCCCTCAGACAATCATAGTTGTTACCTCCCGACCCTATGGTCATGTGCAACTAGGGAATTAGGCAACTCCCACTTCCATCGGTGTTATCCCCACCTAACCCTAGGATAGACTTAGGAATCCGTTATAATGCATGTCCAACATAGAACCTTACCCAAGCCTTCATCATCTCTCTCTGCATTCTTGGGTTGTCTTTCATCCTTTCACAGGGGTCATGGTGACCTGCCTACCTTGGTCAAGCCCTATACCGGTTACCTCCATGATAACACACCCACATGCACTTAGAAATGGTTATCTATGAGTCTATAGGTTCATTCTCTTACCATGTTCTCTTTACTTATCTTATCAAGATCCTATGAAACCTCTTTAGGGTACCTCAAAACCAACAAAACTGGTATACACCCTACAAAAGGGTCCCTCTCCCAGGATGGGTGGAAACTACACCTTGATAACAAAGGTCACAAACGTCCCTATGTTTAGGGTCTGCATCCACATGAGCATGCTTAGCCCTAGCAAGCTACTAAGGCACAAGAAGACACCTACAAAACCATGTTTGGTCACACTTGTTCTCATCCTCAACATTAGACCAACTTAGTTGTGAGGGGTTCATCAAACATACCTTTAACTTAAGGGGTTTCCTTTTCCTCTACACATGAGGAGTACCATGCTCAAAACTATAAAGACTCAAATCTCATCATGATCATCAGGTACACTACTTCCCCTCTGAGGCCTAGGAACCCTAGGTTCACTTTTGGGTATCCAATTGCATGCTCAATCTCTTAACCATGAATCCATCATGTCCAAGTCATGTCATGTACTCCAATGATCATTTTATTCGAGCAACACCTTAGAGTTGAGTCTTCCTCAAGGGCAACCAACAAGGTACAAGGCCTCACAACTTACTACTTAAACCTCCCTAGGGTCTAAGGCACTCTTTGTCTCATCTCAGCAGGTAAACTCGTATACCATAGGCACATAGGTTCCAGAAGCATCATTCTCTCTTTAGGGTTTGGTTCCTCTAACGGCCACTAAGATATCATCAGCCTCCAGGGATACAACACGAGGCAACCACTATCATTCACTTAGATCACATCATCCTCAACACCCCATTGTTTCTCATGTCTCAAAATCTAAGCTCACATCATCTTGCATGGGTCCTGCTCTCTCTCTAGAGCTAACCCTACAAACAACCTTACTACCCGAGATCCTCTCTCCATGAAGGTGGGTCAAGCTTACAAGCATACCCTTACATGGTGAAGCTTACGTTCAAGCTTATGTTTTCCCAAGGTTATCCATAACCCTCTATGCTCATCTCATAAGCTATCCATCACATTCTCCTGGCCAGGGTTTTAGCCTAATGTCAGCACTACTAACGTACTCTGGTTGCATATTATGCCCTGCTTTCATAAGCCCATAGGGTTTCTATATGTCCTTCACTAACCTCATCATTGAAGGAGCTATCCTTCACTCTAACATGAACAACCCTTTCCAGGATTGGGTCGCCAAAGGCACTAGGTCATCCAACCTATCATGGCTCATATGGGCATCCAAAAGCATATCCATCCAAACACCTAGTCTTCCATGACATCTAACTCATCATGTCGTCTCTTTCTCTAACTTTCACTTAGGGTTAGGGTTAACATCATCCTCAGAGGATGTGCCAGGTCTCTACATGTAATGGATATCTCTACCTCCAAGACTAACTATGTTCACTTATCCTCCTGACAAGAAGGCCTAGCCTCAGGTCTCTCCTGAGGGCATGACAACTTATGTCATACGACCTAAGCCTATATCTATTCTTTTATGCTTAATCTATTAAGATTATGTCCATGACATCTTATTTACAATGTTTTTATTAGTTTGGTGGAGGATTCCTTAAACCTTATCAACCTTACCCCTACCTTAACAGGGTGAGGAAAAGAGAGAAAACCCTAATCCTTAAGGTTCTTAACAACATTTGAGTTGAGAAGGGATGAACAAGATGAGAGAGTCCTAAAGGTATCTTATTTCAGGTCAAATCCTGAGACTTTGGCCAGGCAGTCACACTAATCTGGGAGTCCTTGTATTCCTACTAGCGGTGCGGAGGAAAATTTTGCCAGCCCCCAGACGTGATCCTTTTGTAGACACCTCAGTCTTTCAGACAATCCTCTAATAACTCCCTCGATTCTATGGAATTTGTAAAATTTAATAATTATTAAAGATTAAGTGAGGAACCTATGCTCTGATACCAATTGTAACAACCCCGCCTCCCGATAACCCCCAATTAAGGGAGACCAAGAGGTCATAGACATTACCCCAATTAATAGGATCAAAGGTTTGACTAATAATTAGTGATAATTATGAAATTCTACTATCTAAACTAAAATCTAGTATTAAAATAAAACTTTGGCATACCTTTTAAAAACATTGGAAATCTATCTATCCACAACTTGAATTATTCTATCAAATCCTCCTTGCACTTTATTTCTTATTTTCACAATGTGTCACTTTACTATTTGTTCTTTTGAGGGTTATATACCTAAAATGCCGACAAACAAAAATGCAATCAGCATACGGGAATATGTTGGTATGTGGGGACAACCAAACTTTCACAAATATGGCTAACAATTTAATTATCACAATCAGGGTAATTTAGCCAACCAATTAACATTTTCAATGTGTCATTCTCCACTGCTTTTGCCCTAACCCTGGAATACCCCTCTAGGGTTTCTCTTTTTTCATTGATTTAAGGCCACCTTCTCAATCCTAAGCTTGGTGCCTAGGGTTCACCTCTCATGGTGCCCCATAGTCATGTAACATAGACCACCTTCTCATTCCCAAGCTTGGTGTCTGGGGTCACCTCTCATGGTGCCCATTGGTCTACCCTCTTGGGCCTGACCTTTATGGCATCATCCATCAGGGTGGCATGTAGGTGTGAGAATACACATGTATTTATATTTGTGATAACCATAGGAATTTTATGATTTGAATGTATAAACATCCAAACAGTTAAGTTGCATTCAATGAGATTAACCATTTGGGAAACCTTTGAGAAAACTAATGAAATTAATCATAATTAACCACATACCTGTCAAGTTGTCTTGAATGCAGAATTAATCCAAACAAGCAAGTAATCCAGATTTAAGCAAGCAAGCACACAATTTGGCCCTGAAATATACATACAATGTTTTGTATCATGGATCATGGTATCCAAGTCTAATAGGCCTAATCGTGCCCTAGATTTACTAGCCCCCTTTTTAGGGTTTTGACCATAATTAGGGTTTCACTTCCTTTTTACCACTTTTACTTTACTTTTATCAAAATATCCATCAAACCCTAATTATCTTATCTTATTTTTCATTAAGATCTTAAGATCAGGTTTGGACCACAAAACCCTAATTTTCGGATTAACTATATCTTTTCTTCCCCTTTTTCCCTCACTTAGAGTTTCTAAGGGTATTAATAACAAAATTAGGTTTAAAACCCTAATTCTTGCAATTTCATCTTCAAAACAGATCAAGATTCATTTTTATCATTAAACAAGTTATTAATGATCGAATCAACCTATTTGCAAGATTAAATCCATCCTTTATTAACAATTAGCGTTTCTAACCACAAATTAATACTTTTTCCAACAAAATTTTACACTTTTACAAAAAGGTACTAATTTAGGCTTCCAAACCATTTTTAACTTACTCGTCGTATTTTTCTGATCAATTTACATGTATAAACTTTTCTGATATGAGTTTCCTAGCACAAGATATGATTTTTTTGCAAAGAAAATCCTTTTTATCGATTTATTAGTAATTTCTAGAAATCTAGGGACCGTTAGATCGATGGTCCACTGGTCCACTCAGGATCCAGCGACCAGGAACACACACGCCTAATTTATTAAACATACACCAAAGGATGGAAACACCCTTACCAGCAAAGTGGGCGTGGATGGGCAAAAGAGTAAAAAGACTAGGGTCTTCGTCTTCAACCTTGTGTCGAGCACAGCAGGTCCGGTGGTCAACTTGGGAGTTGACTCTAGGCTCTCGGCCACCTGCGAGCACGCCAATCGGTCAGGGGGCTCCACCTCCCTCCGTCGAACTCAACTACGGGCTCAATTGCTCACCAAGAATGCGCCGCAACGCCCTCCTACTCGCCGGACTCCGGCGAGGCTAGCCAAGGGAACAAGGGTGCATGTTAAGGTAAACTAGGGAATTGGAGGCACGTAATCGCTCCTTGCAAGTATCCGTAGGTCATGGTTTGGTTGTTTTTCTTGCTGGAGCCCTCACAAACCCTCCCCTATATATAGGGTCAGAGACAGATACATGAGAATTGGGAACTTCCCCAATTGACTGCCAAACCTCGACAAATTCGGGATTAAACGATGTGGTTTCCTCTCCTGAGTCCAAAGGAAACAACAACCAGATGGCACATCCTCTGGATTGTGAGAAATCTGAGAGGGAAAGATCTCTCTCTAACCCGTAGAGTCCAGTCCCAGTGGGACTTAGCCAATGAGTGCTAGGGGTTGGATCAAGATCCAATGGCCCTCGTAGCATGCAATCAACCAAAAGGGAAGATATTTTCCCATTGCCAAATTAATGCCTTATTTTCGAGATAAATTGAGAAATTGATATCTCCCAAACCATAACACCTTTTTTTCTCAAATTTTAAGGGAAATATTTTCATGACATTATCTAGTTATTTATGAAATTTTAGGGAACAAAAACCAATGGATGAGAAGTTTTCCTTTTCTCCCAAGTCATATCTTTAACTAATACAATTTAATTATTATTTATTTTCCCTTTACCATTATCTGGTTATTTTGGGTCCCTCGAACCTCAAGAAATCCAGAAGGCATGAATTCTGATATTGGGAAATATCTATTTGAATTTATCCTCTTGTAAATGTCTATTTCTCATATTTCCCTTTTATTTATCAAATCCTTTTCCTTTTTTATTTTTCTTTTCTTTTCAATTGGGCTCAATAGTGTAAGGACCATGACCTTCGTTTTGGGCTTACCCTATTTGTTTTTCCTAAACCTTGTGCTTGGTTGCTTGCTAATCATCTTTAGTGATGATTAGGGTTTGCTTTTGCTTAGTTGAGAGCTAGAGGTGCTACTTGCAAAATAACCTAAGATAGGGTTGTAGAGCAAGTTTGTCACCTTAAGAGATGTC
Organism: Alisma plantago-aquatica; assembly: GCA_963693085.1. NCBI lineage: Eukaryota > Viridiplantae > Streptophyta > Magnoliopsida > Alismatales > Alismataceae > Alisma > Alisma plantago-aquatica. The sequence continues at coordinate 1,392,286,421 of OY856409.1, forward strand.
TTTCTCTCTCTTTGCTTCCTCTAGGGTTGAGAGGAAGGTTTGAGCTCGTGCCTTAGGTTGTCTTGGGCTTGGTTGAGCTCTTTTGGGCCTTATTCTCCTTTGTTTGGGCCTTGCTTTGCTTGGTTCAGCCATGTATCTAGCAGGGATTCTTGTGTCGGCCTTGCTTTGTGTCGCCCATGAGGGGTGTATCAGCCATGGATGGAGTGTGACGGCCTTTGACCTTTGTTGACCTTCTTGCCTTGGTTGTGTCACCATAGTTTGGACAAGTGGCCGACCCTTGGGAGAGTAGTGGCATGGCATGTGCATGAGTTTTGCAAGGTGGTAAAATGTGTGGACAAGTGTCCCTTGGTAAGGTGACACCTTGCCTTGGTCTAACCTTGACCCCCATCTATATATGCCTTGCCTTTCTCTTCCTTAGGGACCCTTTAGCTCTTTGTTGCTCCTCTCTTCCTTGGTGCATGATACACCTACCCTTTGGAGCAAGTTGGTGGCTGATCCTTCTCCCTTGGTGGTGATCCCTTCTTCTTCCTTTAGCTTGGTGGCCGAACCCTAGGTGGGTCTTGTCCTTTGGTGGCCGAAGTAGTGTGCTTGGAGCTAGGAGCAAGAAGCTTGGAGTTTTGGAGCTTGAGGCATTTTCTTAAGGCGGGTTACATAACTTATAACATTATCTATACTAATTTCTCTATGTTGTATGTTTCATATATGTTGACAATCGACCATGCATGTATGTGTCTTGCTCTATAACATGTTTTTGATGTTATGGATATTACGAGCATGATGTTGTTATTGTTGACGGGTTATATGCCTTTACACTTAGTTGGCCGAACCATGTTGGGGTTTTCTTTAGTAGCAACACTCATTTCTCTCCTTGGTCTAGAGAAGTGAGTTTGAGCTCTAGTAATATGGGCAATACCCCTCTCTCGTTTAAGTTGAGAGGTGAGCTTATATTCTAGTTGCTTGGGCAATACCCTCCTCTCACCCTAGATTTGAGAGGTGAGATTTTGATGACCTATGTTGAGGTTGGATCCTTGTGGTTGCCCGATTTGTGAAAGAGGTTGTGCAACACCCCTCACTCTTGGTTGTTGAGAGGTGATTCGACCTTCTTGATCAACTAGGGTTTGGTACACTTGTGCTTGAGGTTGAAGACGACCTTGTTGGGTTGTGTCTTGCACGATATGACCTTGGGATGGTGCTGCCCGATAACCTTCTGGTCTTGGGTTATACCTTTGGTCGATACCCATGTGTGCTTGGGTGTTATGTTTTGTTGAGTGCCCTACACGATATACCTTGTTGAGATAGTTTTACCTTGGTGCCCGATATCCCTTATCCACCCTAGAGTTAGGGTTTTTGCGACATGGTTGCTAAACCCTTGGATGGGCATCTTGGTCGATATGAAGCTTCAACCAAAGCTTGGGCATTGGTGTTTCTCTAGGCGACATGAGTTGTCTACCCTTAATGCATAATATGTCCTTGAGGTGTAATTCTTGGTAGATAAGTGTGCTGGGGTGAACCTTATATCCCAGGCTGATATGCCTAGTTGAAGCTTAGTTGGTGCCCGTTATGGTCCCCTGGTCGATACCCTTGGAGGAGTTGATGGATGGGCGATTTACCCTTGATGAGATGTTGCCTGATACCCTCCTTAGGGTTAGGTCTTGGATGACAAACCATGTAGAGAGGGTACTCGATGCACTCCCTTGTCTTTAGGTGGCCTTGGTCCTTATCCTTGATAAGCTTGGACAATATGGTTTCATGCCTGACATGCCAACCCTAGGATGCTGACCATTATGATGCTGCCTATGCACGACACCTTTCTTGGGCATGATGGTTACCCTGGCCGATAGGGTTAACCCTCTGATAATGCTAGAAGGTTGCACGATAGGGGCGCCTTGGGTGACACCCCTTTGGCCGATATGGCTCGTGTTGAAGGTTAGCCCGATAGTGGAACCTAACCCTAACCCTAGGTTGGTGCACGTTAGACCATTGGCCGATAGCCATGGTAGTGTCGCACGTTATGACCTCGTGGATGGATGCCCAACACCATGAGTATTAGTGGAACCTTGATGCATGTTAGAGGATGTGTAGTGTTTGGTTGATATGGTGGTGAGTTGTTTTAGGGTTTGGAACCCTAGTCGGTATACCCTTTGGTAAGGGTTGGCACTGCTCGCCATACCTGTAGTGAGGGTTGTAAGGAGTTTTAGTGAGGGTTCTGATAACCCAGAATGTATATAGTTAATGTTTCTCTTTTGATAATGATAACACAAGTGATATGAAGTAATCACCTTGCATCCTGCAATATGATGATGAGATATAATGATAGGTTGTGAACCAGGAAGCTTGGAAACTTATGATGTTGCTTCACATGTTGTTATAACACATGCGTATGGTCACAAGTATAAGGCATAACATATGCCCATGATTGATAATAATACTATAAATGATAAAGCTTGTGTGATATGCTCATGGATGCTTCTTTATACTTCATAACATGATCATTTTATTAATCCATGATGGTTTTAGTAATCTCTATGAATATTTATATACTAACCATGCAGGTATTTCATGTGGATTCATAGCCAGGCAAGAACTATTTGATATATGTGCTTTGACTAGAACAGTATGATGATAATCCTTGTTAATAAAATAACAAGTTCATAATCTGGTATAAGGCTGAGTGCCTAGTTGAGGTGTTATCCTCTGATGATGAAATAAGGGATGCGTTCCCAGAATGCAGATGCATGTTTATGATGCCTTCAGAGGCAATGTTTGATATCATGAGGGATTGAGGTCCCAAGACAGTATGTTGATGGCAATAATGATGTAATTCTATAAGGGTATGTTTATACCTTGTTTTGCCTCAACAATTGGCTTAAAATATACTAATGAATTATAGATGAACATATCCTGTAGTTGCCTTGGCCATAGACCCATTACCGTAAGTAATTGGTGATGGTGAAACATGTTTATCCTACGGGATTACCTGGAGCGCATATTGTTGAATATGTGAGGTTTCCCCTAGCCTAAAATAGGAGGGTTGAGTGAAACTGTAGTCACAGACTCGGGATGTATGAAGCATGGTGAACATACCCATGGCTCAGGATATGTGATGATGAGCATGATGCGTTCAAGGCTCAGATGTATGTACTAGCACTTATGATGAGGAGAGCTAGGGATATGGGTAGCTTGCGGAGCTAACCTAGAGGTTGAGGCCTATAAGCATAAGACTGCGGTCTTGCTTGATGATTCATGCATTGACCACAGGAAGGTGAGGTCATGGAGTCTGGATCTCCTTAGACTTTGTATGGCACCAAATTGGGCTTCGTAACCAATGGTTGGATTTGAGCAGGGAAGGCTCACTTCCTAAGGGCATAATAAAATGTAATCCATCCGAATAAGTATATCTTTCTTAGAAGCAAAATGCAGAACATTGATTGAAGCCTTGCTTGCATAGATGATTTAGTTACACCTTGCAGATACGTGTACGATCCTTATATCTTGTGATAAGTTCTTATAAAGCTTATCTTGTCAATCATGTTCCATAAAGAAATACTTGGTTATATGCCTCCCGGATATCTTGGTGAGTTTGATGGTAATGATAGCTTTGTTCAGTATGCTGCTCTTGTTATATGCTTATTCAGTTATTTGCTATTATCTACTTTAAACCTTTGAGGTTTTATAGTTGCGGCTGGGAGTTATGTTTCTCGTTGGGACTGTGTGTCTCAATCTTCTGGTTTACACCCTTTTTAGGTGATCACTCTAGATGTGGTGGTGGTCATTAAGTTGTAGCCGAGCAACAAGAAGAGTAGTAAAAGGCAAGAGATGGACATGCTTCTGTTTTGGTGATTTTTTAGTAGAGTCCTAGTGTCACCCCTGTACTCTCAGGTTCTCGGAGGTGTTTGACGATGTTTCACGATGTTTAGCTTCTGTAATTTTTGTATATCCTGCTACTGGCCGTACGTGGCATGTTATGTATGTATAAACATGTGATGAACTAATATGCGCTGTTGTGACAGTGGGTGGCTTTAAGATGTGAACATATCTGGCAGGTGATCTTGAATATATCTATATATGACCTAAACTTCTTGCAGGACCTGGTTGCAAATGTACTGTACATATGTTCTGCAATCAATTTTAATTAACCCGTGTTTTCGGTAATATATGGTTCTGCACATTTTCGCATGTCATCTCGTTGTCTATGTGATGGTGGGGTGTCACAGTTAGTTTGATATCCGAGCTCTATATTCGCTGAGTCTACAGGGATCTAGGACTAGGCTTGTGTCTGTTCTTGTGAGTTTCTAAGATTTTCTTACCATAACCTTTTTCTCTCAGCAAAAGATAAAGCTTAAAAATGTCTGGAAACCATGAAGAACATGTTGCTGAGAGTAGCGATGCTGCATTAGTTGATGGAGCAGAAGGGCAGGCACATGGAGATCGGGTTCCTGAGGTCCCCCAACTTGACCCAGCCATTCTCGAGAACCCTGCCTACCAACAGCTTATAGGGCAGATGATGGCTATGATGAATCACATGGTGGAAAGGTTGCCAGTGCCTCAGCCAAGAGTACATGCTCCCCATGGTGAAACATCGGGTATTGGGAAGACCTTTGCGCAGCTTCACCGAGTCAGAGCTTCGGATTATGCTGGAATAGCTAATCTAGTAGATGCTGATCTGTGGCTGACAGGTCTTGAGAAGGCCTTTCGGATCCTTGACATCCCCAAAGCAGACAAAGTCAAGCACGCTGCCTACCTTCTGAAGGGCAGTGCTGGCCACTGGTGGGCCATCGAGGAGGAGAAGCGACCCGGTGAGGAGATCAATTGGGAGATCTTCCAGTGAGAGTTCATCAGCAAATACTTTCCGAAGACGTATGTGGTTGAGAAGATTGACCAATTTGAGCGTCTACGCCAAGGATGATGAGCATCACCGAGTATGAAGCCAAGTTCATGGATTTGCTGAGGTTTTTTCCACACATGGTAGTGACAGATGATGAGCGGATCGGGCAGTTCGAGAAAGGTTTGAGTGCTGAACTGTTGACACATGTTGCTGCTTTAGAGAATCGGGAGTAGTTTTCCACATTTGTGGAGTCCGTCCACATGATTGAATGATATGTTCAGGAGAAAAGGGAGTCCATGACCAGGAAAAGGCCTGCTCAGTTCCACGGATAGAGATTTGGTGGCTTCAAGAAGTCAAGGTTTTCAGTACCTTCCATGATGAGAGGTTGTATTGCACCATCACAGTGGTCTCTGAGTAAGGGAAGAGGTCATGTTTCTTCGCCATCGAAGGCACATAGTACAACTTCTGTGGTAGTAACAAAGCCATCTAGACCACAGACATAAGGCAGGTCATGTTATCACTATGGACAGACTGGGCATTTAAAGTCAAATTTCCCAAGACGAGACGTTGAGGTAACACAACAACTGAGACAGAGTCAACAAGGTGCAGATAGACAGCTGCACAGTTCTAGTAGAGGGCGAGGATGTGGTCAAGTGTCACAAGCGGGATCATCTGCTCAGGGAAGAAGAGGACGTGGACAACAAGCAACGACTCGATTCTATGCTATGAGTTAGCCAGAGGAGATAGTCAACCCGCGAGTGGTGACTGGTCAGATGGAGTTATTTCATTCTGATTTGTCTTCTTCTTGCTTTATATCTGTTTTGGTTGACCCGGGTGCTACACACTCTTTTATCGCACATAGTCTGCTTGATAGTTGTCCTTTACCTGTTAGTTGTAAGAAAGATAGCTTCTTGTTAGAAACCCCTCTTGATGGTTCCTCGATGCTTCGAGAAGAGTGTCCATCTTGTGTCTTATCTTTTTTGGGACACAATATACAAGTGGATCTTATACCACTTGGTATGCATGGATTCGATGTGATCCTTGGGATTGATACTTTAGAGAAGTATAAGGTTGTATTGGACTGTGGTTCCAAACAGGCGGTGTTTAATGAAGATGTGGAGAAGTGGATCTTCCAAGGAGTTAGGAAGAATCTTCCGACATGTCTAGTATGAGCAATGGTGGCAGAACAGTTGTTGCGACAAGGTTGTAAGGCTTTCTTAGCTCACGTTGTGGATACCAAGGCAAAAGGACCTAGCCTTGAGGATGTAACGATTGTCTGAGAATTTGCAGATGGGTTTCCTGATGAGTTTCCCGGTGTTCCCCCACCCTGAGAGATTGATTTCGAGATCAGTCTGATACCAGGAACACAGCCAATCACATAGACACCGTATAGGATGGCTCCCGCAGATATGGCAGAGTTGAAAAAGTAGTTACATGAGTTTTTGGAGAAAGGTTTCACCTGACCAAGCACGTCGCCTTGGGGTGCTCTAGTGTTGTTCATTAAGAAGAAGGACGGATTGATGTGGCTATGTATAGATTACCGACAGTTGAACAAAGTTACGATCAAGAATAAGTACCCATTGTCGAGGATAGATGATCTGTTTGATCAGTTGCTTGGTGCTACAGTGTTCTCAAAGATCGATCTACGGTCTAGATATCATCAGTTGAGGATTAAGGTGGATGACATACCAAAGTCACCATTTAGGATGAGGTATGGTGACTTTGAGTTTGTGGTTATGCCATTTGGGCTAACCAATGCACATGCTGCTTTAATGGACCTAATGAACCGAGTGTTCCGTCTGTTACTAGATCAGTTTGTTGTAGTCTTTATAGATGACATTTTGATATATAGTTGGGATAGGCAAGAGCATGAGCGACATCTTCGACAAGTGTTGACTCTTCTTCATCAACATCAGTTGTATGACAAGTTTAGCAAATGTGAGTTCTGGTTGAAGGAAGTGACCTTCTTAGGTCATGTGATATCTGAAGAAGGATTTAGAGTGAACCCTAAAAAGGTGGAGTAAGTTGCATAGTGGGAGCAACCAAAGACGCCAACAGAAGTTCGTAGTTTTCTGGGTTTGTCCGGTTACTACCGAAGGTTTATCAAGGACTTCCGTGCAATCGCATTGCCAATGACAAAGCTGACCATGAAGGATGTACCTTTTGTTTGGGATGATCGTTGTCAGCAAGCTTTCCAAAGTTTGAAGGAGAAGCTGACCAGTGCTCCAATGCTAGTGTTGCCAGAGCCTGGGAAGGGCTATGTCATTTTCTGCGATGCTTCCAAGAAAGGCTTAGGTTGTGTGGTGATGCTGGAAGATTATGTGGTTTCTTTTGCTTCACGACAGGTTAAGAAACATGAGGAGAACTATCCGACATATGATTTGGAGTTGGCAGCGGTGGTCCATGCGTTAAAGATTTAGAGACACTATCTTTATGGGGAAGTGTGTCAGATCTTTACAGATCATAAAAACCTGAAGTACATCTTTTCAAAGAGTGAGCTGAATATGCGACAACGTCATTGGATGGAGATAATCAATGATTATGATTGCACCATTGAGTATCATCCTGGTAAGGCAAATGTGGTAGCTGATGTGCTTAGCAGAAAGTCTTCTTCTCTCTCTAGGAAAAAAGCGCAATTGAGTTCCTTAGTATGCCATATGCGGGATATGTTCGTCTCCTTGCGGCAGATGAATGTGTAGTTGGAAGTTTCCTTGTTGGCAGGACTATTGGCACAGATGCAAGTCAAGCCTACGCTAAGACAGCAGATCAAAAATGCACAGCAGGCAAATGATACAATATAGTTGATCAGGCCGGAGCTTGGCAACAAAAAGTGTGATGGGTTCCATGAGTTTGAGGATGGACTAGTTTTCTGTCATGGTAGGATGGAGGTTCCCGATGGTGATAATCTAAGGAAGATAGTGCTCGAGGAAGCACACACGTCAATGTACGCTATGCATCCAGGAGTCACCAAGATGTATCATAATCTAAAGGAACTGTATTGGTGGTCTGGCTTGAAGAAGGATGTAGCTGAGTTTGTGTCTAAATGCGTAGTATGTCAGTAAGTCAAAGCTGAGCATCAAAAGTCGGCAGGTACATTGCAACCTATGCTGATACCACAATGGAAATGGGATCATATAACCATGGATTTCATAGTTGGTCTACCAAAGACATCTAGGAATCATGATTCCATTTGGGTAATAGTGGACAGGTTGACAAAATCTGCTCATTTCATACCAGTAAAAACAACATATACAACAGAGAAGCTTGCTCGGGTGTATGTGGACGAGATAGTGCATTTGCATGGTGTACCAACAACAATAGTTTCCGACAGAGGTTCTCAGTTCACACGTCATTTCTGGGAACAGTTGCACAAAGCTTTGGGAACGTAGCTGAGGTTCAGTACCGCTTTCCACCCCCAGACGGATGGACAGTCTGAAAGGACTATTCAGACTTTGGAGGATCTTCTCTGAGCTTGTGTTTTGTAGTTCCTAGGTAGTTGGGACATGCATCTCAGTTTGATAGAGTTCGCTTATAACAATAGTTACCAGCGGAGCATTGACATGGCTCCTTATGAGGCTCTATATGGAAGGAAGTGCAAATCCCCTTTATGCTGGTATGAGTCTGGTGAAAATTAGCTTTTGGGTCCTGAGTTAGTACAACAGACAACAAAAAAGATCAGAGTGATACAACAAAAGTTGAAAACAACACAGGATAGACAAAAGTCTTATGCAGAAAATCATCGTCGACCTCTAGAGTTCCAAGTGGGAGACAAAGTGTATCTCAAGGTCTCACCTTGGAAAGGCATGCTAAGGTTTGGCCGGAAGGGCAAACTAGCACCCAGGTATATGGGGTCGTACCCGGTAATAGCACGTGTTGGCAAGGTAGCTTACAAGTTAGAGTTTCCTCTAGAGTTGCACAGGTTGCATATAGTATTCCATGTCAGTATGATGAAGAAAAGTCATCCAGACACAGGGATAGTGATACATCCAGTTGAGGTTGAGCTTGATGAAGATGTGACCTATGAGGAGGGTCTGGTGGCGATCCTTGACAGAAGAGTAAAGAAGCTGAAGAGGAAGAACCTGGTTCTTGTGAAGGTTCAGTGGCATCATCATGGTGTTGAGGAACCCACATGAGATCTTGACGAAGAGATGAGGAGGAAGTATCCCTCACTTTTCTCTTTGGATTTTGAGGACGAAATCCTTTTGTATAGGGTTATGGCTTGTAAGGACCCTGACCTTCGTTTTGGGCTTACCCTGTTTGTTTTTCCTAAACCTAGTGCTTGGTGGCTTGCTAATCATCTTTAGTGACGATTAGGGTTTGCTTGTGCTTAGTTGAGAGTTGGAGGTGCTCCTTGCAAAATAACCTAAGATAGGGTTGAAGAGCAAGTTTGTCACCTTGAGAGATGTCTTTCTCTCTCTTTGCTTCCTCTAGGGTTGAGAGTAAGGTTTGGGCTCGTGCCTTGGGTTGTCTTGGGCTTGGTTGAGCTCTTTTGGGCCTTATTCCCCTTTGTTTGGGCCTTGCTTTGCTCGGTTGAGCCCTGTATCGGGCAGGGATGCTTGTGTAGGCCTTTCTTTGTGTCGCCCATGAGGGGTGTATCGGCCAAGGATGGAGTGTGACAACCTTTGACCTTTGTTGACCTTCTTGCCTTGGTTGTGTCACCATAGCTTGGACAAGTGGCCGACCCTTGGGAGAGTAGTTGCATGGCATGTGCATGAGTTTTGCAAGGTGGTAAAATGTGTGGACAAGTGTCCCTTGGTAAGGTGACACCTTGCCTTGGTCTAACCTTGACCCCCATCTATATATGTCATGCCTTTCTCTTCCTTAGGAACCCTTTAACTCTTTGTTGCTCCTCTCTTCCTTGGTGCACGATACACCTACCCTTTGGAGGAAGTTGTTGTCCGATCCTTCTCCCTTGTTGGTGATCCCTTCTTCTTCCTTTAGCTTGGTGGTCAAACCCTAGATGGGTCTTGTCCTTTGGTTGCCGAAGTAGTGTTCTTGGACTTACGAGCAAGAAGCTTGGAGTTTTGGAGCTTGAGGAGTTTGCTTAAGGTGGGTTACATAACTTCTAACCTTAGCTATACTACTTTCTCAATGTTGTATGTTTTATATATGTTGACAATCGGCCATGCATGTATGTTTCTTGCTCTAGAACATGTTGTTGATCTTATGGATATTACGAGCATGATGTTGTTGTTGTTGATGGGTTATATGCCTTTACACTTAGTTGGCCAAACCTTGTTGGGGTTTTCTTTGGTAGCAACACTCCTTTCTCTCCTTGGTCTAGAGAAGTGAGTTTGAGCTCTAGTAATATGGGAAATACCCCTCTCTGGTTTAAGTTGAGAGGTGAGCTTATATTCTAGTTGCTTGGGCATTACCCTCCTCTCACCCTGGATTTGAGAGGTGAGATTTTGATGACCTATGTTGAGGTTGGATCCTTGTGGTTTCCTGATTTGTGAAAGAGGTTGTGTAACACCCCTCACTCTTGGTTGTTCAGAGGTGAGCCAACCTTCTTGATCAACTAGGGTTTGGTGCCCTTGTGCTTGAGGTTGAAGATGACCTTGTTGGGTTGTGCCTTGCACAATATGACCTTGGGATGGGGCTTCCTGATAACCTTCTGGTCTTGGGTTATACCTTTGGCTGATACCCATGTGTGCTTGGTGTTATGTTTTGTTGAGTGCCCTGCATGATACACCTTGTTGATATAGTTTTACCTTGGTGCCCGATATCCCTTATCCACCCTAGAGTTAGGGTTTGGGGGACATGGTTGTTAAACCCTTGGATGGGCATCTTGGTAGATATGAAGCCTCAACCCAAGCTTGGGCATTGGTGTTGCTCTAGGCGACATGAGTTGTCTACCCTTAATGCACAATATGTCCTTGAGGTGTAATTCTTGGTAGATAAGTTTGTTGGGGTGAACCTTGTTTCCCTGGCCGATATGCCTAGTTGAAGCTTAGTTGGTGCCCATTATGGTCCCCTGGTTGATACCCTTGGAAGAGTTGATAGATGGGCAATTTACCCTTGATGAGATGTTGCCCAATACCCTCCTTAGGGTTAGGTCTTGGACGACACACCATGTAGAGAGGGTACTGGATGCACTCCCTTGTCTTTAGGTGGCCTTGGCCGTTATCCTTGATAAGCTTGGACAATATGGTTTCATGCCCGACATGCCAACCCTAGGATGCTGACCGTTATGATGCTGGCTATGCACGACACCTTTCTTGGGCATCATGGTTACCCTGGCTGATAGGGTTAACCCTTAGATGATATTAGAAGGTTGCACGATAGGGGTACCTTGGGTGACACCCCTTTGGCCGATATGGCTCATGTTGAAGGTTAGCCCGATAGTGGAACCTAACCCTAATCCTAGCTTGGTGCACGTTAGACCCTTAGCCAATAGCCATGGTAGTGTCGCACGTTATGACCTCATGGATGGCTACCCGCCACCACAAGTATTAGTGGAACCTAGATGCATGTTAGAGGATGTGTAGTGTTTGGTTGACATGGTGGTGAGTTGTTTTAGGGTTTTGAACCCTAGCCGATATACCCTTTGGTAAGGGTTGGCGCTGCTCACCATAACTGTAGTGAGGGTTGCAAGGAGTTTTGGTGAGGGTTCTGATAACCCAGAATGTATATAGTTGATGGTTCAATTTTTATAATGATAACACAAGTGATATGAAGTAATCACCTTACATCCTGCAATATGATGATGAGATATAATGATAGGTTGTGAACCAGGAAGCTTGGAAACTTATGATGTTGCTTCACATGTTGTTATAACACATGCATATGGTCACAAGTATAAGGCATAACATATTCCCATGATTGATAATAATACTATAAATGATAAAGCTTGTGTGATATGCTGATGGATGCTTCTTTATACTTGATAGCATGATCATTCTGTTAATCCATGATGGTTTCAGTAATCTCTGTGAATATGTATATACTAACCATGCATGTATTTCATGTGGATTCATAGCCTGGCAAGAAATATGAGATATATGTGCTCTGACTAGCACAGTATGACGATAATCCTTGTTAATAAAATAACAAGTTGATAATCTGGTATAAGGCTGAGTGCCTAGTTGAGGTGTTATCCTCTGATGATGAAATAAGGGATGCGTTCCTAGAATGCTGATGCATGTTTATGATGCCTTGAGTGGCAATGGTTGATATCATGAGGGATTGAGGTCCCAAGACAGTATGTTGATGGCAATAATGATGTAATTCTATAAGGCTATGTTTATACCTTGTTTTGCCTCAACAACTAGCTTAAAATATACTAATCAATTATGGATGAACATATCATGTAGTTGCCCTGGCCATAGACCCATTACCGTCAGTAATTGGTGATGGTGAAAAAGGTTTATCCTGCGGGATTACTAGGAGCGCATATTGTTGAATATGTGAGGTTTCCCCTAGCCTAAAATAGGAGGGTTGAGTTCAACTATAGTTGCAGACTTGGGATGTATGAAGCATGGTGAACATACCCATGGCTCAGGATATGTGATGATGAGCATGATGCGTTCATGGCTCGGATGTATGTACTAGAACCTATGATGAGGAGAGCTAGGGATATGGGTAGCTTGCGGAGCTAACCCAGAGGTTGAGGCCTATAAGCATAAGACTATGATCTTGCTTGATGATTCATGCACTGACCACGGGAAGGTGAGGTCATGCAGTCTGGATCTCCTTAGACCTTGTATGGCACCGGATTGGGCTTCACAGCGAATGGTTGGATTTGAACAGGGAAGGCTCACTTCCTCAGGGCATAATAAAATGTAATCAAGCCGAATAAGTATATCTTGCTTAGAAGCAAAATGCGGAACATTGATTGAAGCCTTGCTTGCATAGCTGATTTAGTTACACCTTGCAGATACGTGTACGATCCTTATATCTTGTGATAAGTTCTTATAAAGCTTATCTTGTCAATCATGTTCCATAAAGCAATACTTGGTTATATGCCTTCCGGATATCTTGGTGAGCTTGATGGTAATGATAGCTTTGTTCAGTATGCTGCTCTTGTTATACGCTTATTAAGTTATTTGTTGTTATCTGCTTTAAACCTTTGAGGTTTTATTTTTGCGGCGGGGAGTTATGTTTCTCGTTGGGACTGTGTGTCTCACCCCGCTGGTTTACACCCTTTTTAGGTGATCGCTCTAGACGTGGTGGTGGTCGTGAGGTTGCAGCCGAGAAGCAAGAAGAGCAGTAAAAGGCAAGAGATGGACATGCTACTATTTTGGTGGTTTTGTAGTAGATTCCTAGTGTTATCCCTATACTCTCAGGTCCTCATAGGTGTTTGACGATGTTTGATGATGTTTAGCTGCTGTAATTTTTGTATATCCTGCTGCTGGCCATACATGGCATGTTATGTATGTATAAACAAGTGATGAACTAATATGCGATGTTGCGACAGTGGGTGGCTTTAAGATGTGAACATATCTAGCAGGTGATCTAGAATATATCTATATATGACCTGAACTTCTTGCAGGACCTGGTTGCAAATGTTCTATACGTATGTTCCACAATCAGTTCTAATTAACCCGTGTTTTCGGTAATATATGGTTCTGCATGTTTTCGCATGTCATCTCGTTGTTGATGTGATGGTGGGGTTTCACAAATAGCTAATAAAGCCCATTAAGCAACCATCAACGAAATTCATTGATCCAAATCAAATCACACCATTATTTGCTCATTTATCTTTATTAAGAGAAATTGCATTTCTCATCAAAAGAACCCAACATTTGGGGTTGTAACAGTTTGTGAAGGATCTATCTAACTATTTTATATTTAAAAAGATCAACAAAGACAAAAAAATCAAAAGATTTAAAAATGAACAAAATCAAAATGAAATAAATATCAATTTGAAAGAAGAAAAAAAGAATCATCAAAATCAAATTCAAAAACCCACTTAATCTACTTAAGTGCATGGATACATACCCTTGTGAGCCCTGAAGCAGAAGGGACAAAGTGGAAACATAGGGTCGAGGAAGGAAGGAGCACATCCGTTATCTCAAGGGGCCATTCCCACCCTAGGTCTTCTAGGTCTTCCTAAGATGAGCACCCTAGAGGCGAGTTGGAAAAGTCCCACAAAGTCAGGACATCTTGGAAACAAATTAAGGGGCCATTCCCTAAATCAACATTTATGTTTAAATATGACAAAAGTAGTACTCACATGGCCTGATAAATACATGTGGGTTGGATGATAAGGAGATTTGGTCCCTTGTGAAATTGTTCACATCTCGTTATTTTACATGATGATGTAGCTTGGAAAACACGCATGGGGAACCTTTTCTAGGAAAGTCCCATTGATTCATAAATTCAAGTTCCTCTCCTATGGATCTGAGCATTAGTGTCCAAATTGTCAAAGAATTCACCGAATGTACATCAACTATGAAGCCCAAAGGGAACCCAAACATGGACATATGATTGGAGTGAATTTCTTAGTAAGCATGACATCCAAGACTAGTGGAGTCTAAAACTCCCTTCTAAAGGTTCTAAGCATGAATGCCTATGGACTTAAATGCAAAATGATCAAATGCAATAAACTAAGTCAAAAGGAAACCAACATTATGGATTCATGTTGATGACACACTTCATACACCAAGAAGTTCCATGAATAGAGCCCATTGGGGTGTCTCTAACACCTGGCGTCTTAACCCAAATGTGTAGGTAATTTCCACTCGGATGCTCTCTACATGGCACAACTTGAGTCATAAAAGCATGAATTCAAGAGCTAGGAGGACATTAAATGCACCCTAAACAAACCTTCCCCTAGTGGTCCATATATATATGATCATCCTCAGAGAAGAATCAACCAATTGACAAAAGATTTTGGTCAATCTTAAATATGCTTAGGGTGTCTAAACACTTTAAAATCCAATCTAGAAAAGTGGTTAGAAAGTTGAGCATGGTAGTTTTTATTTGCAATCAAATAAGATAGAATGATTATTAAATGATCACCCCTCACATCTCAAGATAGGACTCCTAACTAACATGGGTTACCACAAACTCGTCATAGGGATCTCATTCCAAAAATCAAGAATGTTAACCAACGACCTAAGCCTAAAAGAAAAATCCTCCAAGGGTCAAATCCTAGCATCTTCCATGGTATTTATCAACATAAAAATCCAAAACCATGGTATAGTAAATCAAAAATCGAATCCAAAATCAACCTTAAAATAGCTTCTTACATACTAACATGATCACATTAATTCCAACGTAAGAATTCAAAACCATTAAAACAAAAAAGGGACAAAATGCTACAACTATAATCTAAATCATGATGATCGCTGAATAAAAAATGACCGATGAAGAAGGGAAATCTCAAATGATAGTGGCTCACTTTGCATAAGCATCAAATCAAGAAGGACTCCTTCAATTATCATGATATATCCCTACCAACAAAGTCCATCAATTAACCATTGGAAAAAGATGGAAGACAAAAAAGGCAGGATGAACTGTTCAGTACAAAGACAGAGTCCAACTCAAATCTAGCTCCAGTAATGCTTGCATAAATCTTCAGAAAAAAAGTATGGAAGGGAACATCATCTCCTAAGGTACTAAAACCTTACCCGCTCTCCAAGAAAGACCTACAACCCATGAACAAGTGTTATCTCTTATGAATCAGAATGACCTCACATGGCAAGCTGAAGACCTTATAGAAGGACAACCCGACTACAATGAGCTCATATTTCCTCCAATGACTTCTCTCATAATAAAGCCACCACTATATATCATCTAGTAATGATAGCCATTAATAAGCTTCAAACCTCTACCTTCCAATCAAGATGTACTGATTAGTTTGCACACGCCCACCATAAACCTATCAAAGATTAAATATCAAGGCCACATCACCAAAACAGACTGAACAATATGATTCTAGACTATTAAGATCATCAAATCATTTGCAAACATTTCTTACCTATAGAATAGTAGAAGTTGAGGAGTTAAAAAGTCTAACAACCAACTTCAGACATCGAAGATAAAGAACGACCAAAATCTATTAGCCATGCGATTGGTAGAAGCACTTGCTTGAGCTTTTTCCTTGATATAAAAGTCCTACACTCTTCTAGGAATCCTCAGTCATGACCACTTCTGTTGATGGTTTCTTCTAAATTTCTTTTGGGTCCTAGACTATAGCATAAAAATGGACCAAAAATATATCTTCAAATCTCTTTTGGGTCCTGGACTATGACCTAAAACTGGACCAAACACATATCTTCAAATCACTTTCGGGACCCAGACTATGACCTAAAATGGGACCAAACACATATCTTCAAAGCTATTTTGGGTCATGGACCATGACCTAACCTGGACCAGTCACATAATTTCCAATCTTCTTTGGGTCTTGGACCATGACCTAGAACTGGACAAATCAAGTGCTTCATTTGTCGATCTCGTTTGGGGTCATGGGACAAGTTCTTAAACTATACCACAAGCCCTATACCAAACAAGATCCTCTCCTCTCTTCTTCTAACAACCTATTTTGGGTCCTAAATGAAAACTATATACTTTATCAACCCATATTTAATCCCTATCCTAGTTAGGCACTGAAGACTTTTTTTCAAAGACCTATTTCTAATAGTCTCTCCTTGGTTCAAGACCTACACTGACTAAGCACCCTTTCATTTTAAAAGTCCTACCCTAAGTGGGAAATCCTCTTCTAAGCCCTATCCTAAATAGCCACCTCTTGTTTCTAAGCCCTAACTTAAATAGGCATCTTAATTTAAAATCCCTATCCTAAATAGGCAGTTTACTTTATTTGTATTTCACTCATAATCCCTACCCTGAATAGGAACATTGGTTTCACAAGCCCTACCCTAAATAGGAACATTATGATTTGAAAAGTTGTACCCTAAATAGGCACCTTGCCTTCACAAGAACTATCTAGAATAGGCTCACTTTACACTTCCAAAATCCCTATCCTAAGTAGGAACCTTGCTTTTTCCATTTTTCAAAGCCCTATCTAGAATATGCACTTCTTGTTACAAATCCCTATCCCAAATAGGCACTCAACATTAAAGTCCTACCCAAGAAAAGATATCCTCTTCAAAGTCCTATCTCGAATAGGCATCTTTCCTTCTAACTATAAAGCCCTCCTCCTAGGTAGGAACCCACATTTAAGCCTTATTGTCAATAGGCACCTCACGTCTCAAAGCTCTATCCAGAATAGGCATTTCCTTTCTCAAAAATCTACATTCAAGTAGGAATCTACAAAATATGATCCCTACACCATAGAGGCACTCCCATATTAATCTCTCCGTCTCCCCGAGGCCAAGTTATCATCTAGATCATGAATCACAAATATTGTTCCATACTACTTGAACTCAAAATCCCATTATCCGATCTGACGGTGATTCATCAATGATAAAGCCCTATCATGAGTAGGCATCTCCTCTTTTGAAAGCCCTATCCTGAGTGAAAAATTCTCTTTGTTGAAGCCCTACATTCAAGTAGGAATCACATGAAGCCCTTTCCTATATAGGCACTCCTAAAAGACATTTTTTGTAGGCATCTTCTCTTTTGGAAGACCTATCATGAGTAGGAAACTCACTTTATTTAAGTCCCTATTTTTAGATAGGGATCACCGCAAGCCCTATCCTAAATAGTCAATCCATCTAGTTTAAGCCCTACCTTCAATAGACATCTTTGAAAGCCTATCCTGAGTAGGCAATTCCCTTGGTTAATGCCCTAAATTTAGGTAAGCATCACCTCAAGCGCTATCACAAATAGGCATTCCCTTCAGCTTAAGCCCTACACTCAGGTATACCCCTAATTTTAAATTCTATCATAAATAGGTATCCATCCAGATAAAAAATCCCTATGCTCAGGTAGGCATTTAAACCAAAGCTCTACACTTAGGTAGGCATCTATTCTAAATCCCTATTCCAAATAGGCATACATAGACCAATTTTGACAATCTAACAAGCCCTATCTCAAAAGCATTCTTCATGTGCCAAGTCCTATCTTGAATAGAAATCCACATTCAATCCCTAGCCTTAGTGGGCATCTCCTTAAACTCATAACCTGCATTCAAGTAGGCACAACCAACAAAGCCCTACAATTAAGTTGGTACTCCTTGAAAAAGTCCTTCAAACATATAGGTACCTAATCACATACCTACTTATATAGGGCAAACTCGCTCCTATCATGATCAACCATATTTTAATAAATAGATGCTTCAAGGAGTAGAAAATTGTCCAATACAGTCGTTGTCCATGAAATCTACACTACAGTAAAAAAAAAATTGGTTACCAACCCTATCTACCTTCAACACAATCGAAGAAGTAGAAATGCTCAAGGGTTGAGGTAATTAAATGGTATAGTCACTAGTCATGAAGACTTCCTTAAAAGTAGGAAATTTATCTGGTCTCCCAACTCATTCATCTCGAGCTCATTCAAAGAATTACAATTGAGACGATGCTTTCAAAGAACCTAACAAGAAACCTAGGATTTTTTGAGTGACTAACTGGTTCTCTAGGGAGAAGATAAAAAAACCAGTACAGTCACTAGTCGTGCAGGCCGCCTTAAAACGGGAAATTTGTTGATGCCCAATTTTCTCTATCTTGAGCACTTTTGGAAATTGTCTAATATCCAATCTATGGTCTCGGGTCATGACCTAAAACTGAACTAATCATGTGCTCACATTTCCAAATCTTTCTGGGATAAGATCATGACCTAAGATTACACCAAACATATCAAGATTTCCAATCCCTACATGAAGTAGGAGATTTTAGATGATCACATATGGTACGATTACCATATCTAACAATTCTTTATCAGTAAAGATATAGTTCAAAAGGTGTCTCAAATCAAGTGAGAACTAGAGAGTCAGAGATAATCGTTTGTCAACAATCTGGGGGATAGATGATGGGCCAATGGAGGAATGTTTCATGGAAGCTGCCTTAATATTAAGGATTATGTGATGCCCAATCTGAACTTTTTTAATACTCTTCCTATGAAATTAGTCCTACAAGGTCACACACATGCTCTAGGGGTAAGATAATTAACCAACACAAACACTAGCAAAAAATGTAACCTTATCTAAGAATTTGTCTGACACCCAAAACTTCAATCATGAGCAATGGACCTATTTGTACATTATAGAACTCACCCAATTTTACCTAAAAATCTTGAGAGCTTTAAGCTCTATTTACACATTGGCAAACTCACTCAATTTTGCCTTTTAGGATCATCATCCTAACCCTAATTTGGTGCAATACTAAAACAAATGAAAATAAAAACTAAAACTTAAATGCATAGAGTAGAGAGGTGGTGTCAAATTTTCAAGATCTTTTAACAATAGAGCATCTACGAATATTCCCAATGATCATAGACTCCTAATCTCAATATCTCTAACAAACCAACAAAAACATCCACATTTTGCATCAACCTTTTCTCACTAAGACACAAGTTGGTGCGAGAATCAAACATGTGCTGGTTTCAGAAGTAAAGTCAAGATGAGAGACACATTTGCGACTAAAAAACCTCTTCTGGCTCATCATAACTTTAGGGAATATGATAATTTATCACATAAAAGAAGTTTCCTAATTCATAGGTTGCCCTTACTCTAGAGAAGTCATTATTCCCCATCTTTTCTTCACTAATTCAACTTTAGAAGGAAGATACATCACACTCACTTTTCACACTCCACAATGTTTGTCAGATCATCTTTGAGGAGTCCAAACCTTTTGACCTTTAATGGCAAAAAATGGGGTTCAAACTTGGCTCAAGCATGCATTTATCATTCTTATCTCAAAATTTTCCTTGAGAGGGGAAAATTGTTGACACCCAATTTTTTCTCACCTTGCAGAATATCATTCGTAAATGTTAATTCTATAGATAATGACATATTTCATCATATTTACCATATTTTACCCCTTTCCACATTTCCCACATATCCCCCCTATTTAATAAATTCATTTCACCCACTTTATCATAGTTTGGGGCATTCTACAAAGAAACCTTATTTTAGATTGAAAGTGCAATTTGTCCTTCAATTCAGCCTTAAAATAGGCTATTTTTCACAGATTGGCTAGTTGCATAGTCTGGAACTAAATATTCCCTTTTCAATTATGTTTTCAGAAAAAACTGAGAGATAACTACAACTTATGTTATTGTGTGCAATTGTCCTTCAATTCTTCCTTAAATAGGCTATTCTTCACAAATTGCCCAGTTGAATTATTTAAAATATAATATTTCCCTTTTTCAATTGCTTTTCCACAAAATTCTGAGGGATAACTCTGATTAATCATTCTGTACAAGTTTTCCTCATTTTTCACCAAAACATTCCTAATGAAAGACTGCCTTTTTACACTAGTGGATACTAGGCATATTGCAGCCATCCTCCGCCTAACACATGGACGATTGACTCGATCTGTGTGCCCTTATACTAATTGCATTTAAGTGATCCACCACCTCTTCTAGAAGGTTCTTCCTAGATCCCTGAACCCAAAAATCTACCTATAAATAGATCCTCATACCCAACATATTCTAGACCCATTTTGACTCTCTCAAATCTATAGAATTGACTACCTCTCCCTTTTATGTTTTGTATGTGATCAAAGGATTCTTCTTCTGACAATGTCTTCTTCTGCTAATGTTGGTAGGCTAAAAAACAATAACTTCTAGTTTTCTATTATATCCATATCACTAATTACTGCTTCCACTCATCTATTTTTAATTTTTCATATATGCACACTCTTTTTAAAGATATGATCTTTCTATACCCAATCTACCTCTCTTGCCTCTTTGTCTTTTCCTGCACATCAGACACAACCACCAATGAGGGATCCCTGTCGTGGGGGGTCTTGAGGCGATTGGGACCACAACACACCTAAAAACAAGGACATCTAGTGCTACCATGGGAAGCCATCACCATCACTAGCACTAAAAGTTTGCCAACAATAAAAACCACTTTTTTATTGTTTTTACCACTATGTTGTTTAACCACAACCTTAATCCTTGTTTTTTTATCCAAGATGAATAAAAAGGTTGCAATATCATTATTCATGCAAGATGGGGTGCTAATCTTTCCCTACTAGTAATAGAATTACCAAATCTGTTCTTTGAATGAATGCATATCTTTCTTATCCACCCGTGTGGAGTCAAAATCAGGTTTTTGTGTACTTTCCCACTGATCTAAATAAATATCTAGATTTTTTTCTTATTTTATCTATACAAATGGGTGCCTACTCCTAGCTTTATAAGTTTATCATTCTATCCTTTCTTTGCATTTTTCCCATGACCATAAGATCCATTGGATTATTTGGGCTAGGTACAACCAAAAGCTTTAACCTTTCATGAACCAAATGCTTCTCTTTATCTCAAGCATTCAACTTACGACCATGTTCATGTCATCAGTTTCTTTTCTATCATAATAAAGTGCTATGAATCCTCATAGGTTGGCTCCCTGGTCATCTCATTGGGTATTTCTTAGTTACTCAACCAATCATTGTGGACGTCTCTTCTTATAATTAGCCACACAAAAAATTATCAGGTCAGACCATGTCACTTTTGACAAGAACATGTTTCCCTTTTCCAATCCATTCACGTCCAGTGCGTCCAGCTATAATTTCCTAGAGCTTGATTTCACACATTCACCCATTCTCCACCACTTGCTTCAGCCACTAATCTCATAAAATCCCCCAATATATAAAGTCACAACTCCACCCAACCAACCATTGTTTCCACAAGTAGACCATTCTCTCCATCCACACGAAAACACTCTCTTCTTGAGTCCAATACATGTGCATACTATGAAAACCCACTCTCAACATGGGATTTATAAACCTTGTACTCCCATGAACATTCATGTCCACCCCCCACTACAACAATCTCTCCTATACCAAAATCTCCTACGATTTCCTTTTCTATTCCTAACTAGAATGCAACTATTTATGATGATGATGTTGTTAATATTATTAAATGCATGTAGATTATTTATCTCAAACTTAATTCAGAAGTTCTGTTTAACATTATAAAGCACAATTGGTTGTCAATAAAAAATGCCAACATATGGGGGTGCATTGTGATGATACTTTCATCTTGTTTTTATGTGGCCTACAATCCAAACTGCCTTAAGCATTGCTATTCCTTGTTCTTAGCTTATTCATTAGCTTGATGCAAGAATGAATTCCTACATGGTGACTTAAATGAGAGAATTTATATGCACCAACCATCCACATTTATAGATCTATGTAATCCTCGCCATGTCTACTTATTTTGCAAATTACTATGTGGTATACAACAAGCACCTCATGTATACTATTAATAATTTGCAACCTATAGTAACAACTAGGATATTGAATAAGTACTAGTGAACGCACACGTGCTCATGCACGTGACATATAAAAGTTGTTGGAATTGCAAAATAAAAATACTATAATGTTAATATTGTTAGATAAGAACAATTGAATTTATAAATGTATGTTCGACGTTGACAATTTTCTTTCATAAATAATAAAAATACATATTCATTTTGTAACTAAAAGTTCATTACGTGACAAAAATCTACAGGTGATGTGATGAGTCTGTTTTCCAATCCAAAATTGATGTTTAATGAGTTCATCCTCATACAAAAAATCAAAGAGAGGTGGATACCTGATTGGAGAAGAAAATATGAGTTTAATTATTTAATAAGAAACATGAAATAAATAAATAATAAATATTATAGTATAATATCTCACTTTTTATCAATGCATGCGCTCACTTTCTAGTGATTTAATCCTAAAGATCTTATAATTTGAGTTCAAACCTTTCACATATGAAAAAATGATTAGTGTAAATATTCAGACAATTTAAAAATATAATCGTATATGCAGTCAAACTACTTACAATTATAATGATTATTTTGGAAAAATGTTGTGTCTCAACTATAATTATTGATGATTTTGTATTTATTATCACACAAAGCTTTGGAATGACTTTTGTTGTAAGTATATACAAATAACAATCATAAAAAGATTGTATCATAAAACACAACTGGGAATATAAATTATATGGAAAACAAAAGTACCAATTTATATTGTAAGATAGATACAAAAGAAAATCAAAAAGTAATGTTGTGTTCGATGTCAAATAAAAGGCTCATACATTCTTACTTAATATCTAAGGGAACTACATCTAAGACTTTAGCCGTTTGCTTCATTGTTGTTGGTGTCCCTTGTAATTCAAGAAAAAATGATTGGGCATCTTGTGCTTTGACATGAAAAAGCAATTGATTCCATTTTGCCTTTGATAATATGATATACACCATATCTTCACCATTTTCCTATATTATTAGACCAATTTAATATTAATACAGATGTACAGTTCATTAATATTCTATATATATGTATAAAAATATGGAGTACCTATGAGTGGATATTGTTTAGCTCTACAACAGAATAACCATGGATATGATGTGTTGTTGTGTCAAATAATGTTAATTTAATAGTTTGGAAAAAAATGTTAATTTAATAGAATCAAAAGCGTCCATGACTTCAACTTTCATAATGTACCTATAATCAACAAAATGAAATATTAATTTACAAGCAAATTATAATATATATATATGTATTACATAATAAAAGAAGGTAAATTGCCTGAGGACACTATCTTTTGCTCCACATTTGGGGCAAACCTTGCCTTAACCATTTTCATCATATACTTTCCTACTACACCTCACACATGCATTGTACCAAAGGGTTCGATCATGGTAAATATGTACAACTACCACCTTAATTTCATAAATGTGATCCTAAAAATATTCAACATGTTATTTTCATAGTATATACATTTAAGTATTTGTATAAGTTACAAACTACCATTACTTAATTTGCGTAGTGTCCCACTCTATAGGGATTCATGCAAGATGGAAAGATTCATCCTTATTGCCTCTATATTCTCTTTTTTCATAGACACATTTACAAGTGATGAAGATCCAACACCGCTTTCAGAAAACCTATTCAATTTATAGAATTCAATTTAGAAAGAATTACATATGAACTACCGTTTGAATGTGTAATATAAAAATTCTACCTTGACTTCATTTTATCAACTCGTGACAATGGGGGGTTAAAGAGAAGTCTTGTTGTGTAAGTACTTCACATGTATAAACCTATAATTAAAATTAAAATTAAAATAATATAAAATAAGTCTCACAAATAGAATTAAATTTATCGGTTGTGTCTTACCTTGGAAGCATCAAACTTGCAATCCAGTAATAACAACTATACTTCTCATTTCATATTGTGCTTTCAAGTTGTCATGTGACATCACAGCTATTTCACCCCACAATGAGCACTTAGCCATAGTGTGCCTAAATACCATAAATATACATATAAGTGTTAGTAAATGAATACTTTGTTTTAGTGATTGTGTAATTTAAATAATTTGTATTGATTACATTTGTATTAATTTCTTCGTAATACTTTGAATATCATCAACATTAGTAATCATTCTAATGACATCTATAATTGACATAGAAGACTTTATGAATATTATAAAATGATATTATAAATGAAATTAAAGTAAAAATACCTATAAGAAATGTCTTCTTATCTTGAAGACCCTACAAGTCATCAAACTCAATAAACTGGAATGAGTAAATAGGTATTTTTTTGTAATCTTTAGATGCTTCAGCAACCACACAATTTTTTTTAATCATGCATTCTTCATTCCGCTTTGCATTTATATAGTCATTGCAAAGGTCTTCGACACGGACATTATTCAATACATAACACTTTCCTTCATTAAAAGCATTACTGAATTGGTTAACAGCATCACCAATTAAACTGGCTTCCATCCTCTCTCCCTTAGAAGAAACAAAAGATACATTGAGCCATTACATAAACACATGAATGTATTTTAAATAAGAACATATTTAGAACTTTGTAATCTAGTATACCTCTTCATCGATAAACAACAATTTTTGCTTCATTCTTCCCTTTGATATTTCATGTGCTTTCCATTTGATGGCCACATGAACCTTCAAATTCCAATGTAGGTATCGATGTATACGTTGAAAGGGGGTATAGTTATCTTTCGTCATCCTATTTATAACATGTAAAAATGTTAGCTTAGAAAAGTTGTACATACAAATAATAAATATGAAATACTAAGATAAAATCATACCATAAATAAAGGATAATAGTTCTGGTGCAGAAAGGAAAAGTTGTTGGCGTTCATCCTTGACAAAATAAGGGCGGTTTGCAGCTCCTTCCTTTGGGGAGGCAAGGGCCATGCCGTTGCTTGGTCCACCATCACGTGACCGTTGCAGCAAGATGGTCTCAATATCCCTGACCCTCACTCCATTGCGCTTTAGGCTACAAAAAGAAGGATTGATGTGTTCATCACCAAGACGGCCTCACCGTGGGTATACTAGATGAAGGTGAGATATGGGAGCACCTTGATGCTTGGTTCACCGGGCTGCTCTAGAGTGTGGAATGCCATGGTGAGGTGCTGGTGTTCGGTGGCTCATCACTATGCTATGGTGAGCGATCACGATTGTAGGCTGATAACATAGCCGTGGAAAGGGGTGTTCTACGGTCTGCAAGTTCCATGGTGCCCAGTTTTGTGGAACAAATTCCATGTACCTAAATGGAGTTTCTGCCTTTATAGAGGTTTGTTGAGGCACTTGCCTACTCTAGACAGAACGAGGAGTTGGGGTTTGTCCCCCGTTTCACACTGCCTCCTCTGTAAACATGATGAGGAATCCCACCTGCACCTTCTCTGGGTGTGCCCCTTCTCCAGGTACATCTGGTGCCATGCTTCCTTGAAGATGGGTTGGGGTGGTTCCCCCCAGAATAATTTGGACGGTGTTGTTCGATGGATCCTGGATAGAACCGCTTCAAACCACTCCTTGAGATGTATTGCTTGGTTGTGCCTCTCAGCCATGGTGTTTTTTGTGTGGAAGTAAAGGAATACCAGGCTGCACACTGGTAGGGAGAGAGACAACACGGGCACCTTTAATATGATCATGGACAATGTTAGGGCTGCTTGTAAGACCCGACCCCACCTTTATAAGGGGTTGGATGATAGTGTGGTAGAACATTGGGGACTTTTGTAGAGTTACCCCCCCTTTTGTTCTGATTATGGGTTTTGTCTTGTAATCCCTTTTGGTTTGTGAGTAATATTTTAACTTATCCAAAAAAAATAAAGGATAATACTTCTTTGTATACTATATTTTTTGTAAATGTTCCACCATTGAAATTCTTCTCTCATGGGTTAACCAAGACATTTGATATATTTTGGGATGTCCCTCTTGATAGTGCTACATACAACTGTCCATGAGAGAATACATGATGGGGCAAATAAATTCTGACATTAGGGATAGTTTGACACTGTGACTTATTTATTATCATTGTAAAACTCAAACGCACAGGAAATTGTTTTCATTTAAAGGAAAATGGAAGACCATCATTGTTAGGCATTATAAGAGGTATTCTAGGAATGAAAACTCTTTTTCACCATACTTGACCAACTGTAACCTCTGCGTCAATTACATTTTTCTAAAACCCTTTAAAAACCAATCGTGTACCATTACATAACCCATTTGCCGGATCAATATTTTGCAACAACATTATAGGATAGTTTTTCTTTAGTCGCAATACATGAGGGGGCAAACCATTTGGAACCAGTGAATTGAGGAATTATTCAGGGTAGTTATGATTTTCATCATCAATAGCACTGTCAAAACTATAATATGAGATATGCTCCCCAGGATATTATTGTATGAGATCATTATTCATTTTGTCAACATACTCATTCTTTGTGCATAATATTGCATGATTCATCATGTAGTCAGTCGACGTTGCATTATCACCGAGAGCTGGAAAGACATGTTGTATGAGTCGTTTCTTAGAGGTTGCATCATCTATGTACTTAAGAACCATTTCATGTGGGAGGTGAACGTAATCATCATCGAATACTGGTTCTGTTCCTTGTCCTATATGTAGTAGAAAGTTTGAGAAGGTGGATTCTGACAAAGCTCTCATATTTTTCTTTCATTTCAGTTTGTGCATTTTCTCCCAAAGAAATGACTTTATAAGACTTGCATCAATCGTCTCACCTCTAGTTGCACGTCGAATAACAAGCAAAACTTGTCTGAAATCACCACCAAAAACTACCACTTTCCCCCCGAATGGAAGGCTCGATCATGTGATATCTTGCAAAGTGTGATCTAAGGATTCAAAGGCTTGTCTCCTTGTCATGGATGCCTCGTTCCATATAATTAATTTTGTCTATCTAAGAAGTTCTTCTAGACTACTCTATTTGCTTACGTTACAAGTTGAATTGTTTTCAACTTTAATTGGAATTTTGAATCTACTATGAGTAGTTCTCCCCTTGGGTAAGATCAATGATGCAACCCCATATGTCAATATTGTGATTGCTATGAAACCCACAGACCTTACTTTTGCTAACAATGCCTTGTTTAGAAATGTCTTTCCAGTTCCACCAGGACCATCGACAAAGAATACACCAGGCTGGTTTCCCACTATGTAGTTGAATATCTCATTGACTACATGTTGTTGGTCATTGTTTAGTGATGAAATGAATGATAGATCCTCTTCACTTGCTTGTATATTCATCTGTTTAACAATTTCACGTGACATGTTTTGTCCAGTATTTATTGAAAAATCATCATCAACAGTTGGCAGTCATAATTCTCTATATCCTTCCTCATGCTCTCAAGAATGGATTCCATATTTTATAGCACCCTCTGCTCCAACTGATGCTCATCGATGATTTTGGTCCTACAAAAATCTTCTGACATATCATTGAGGCTTACATCCCACAAAGATCTTACATTTGTTGGTTCACAATAAACTAATATTGTGGCAAATAATCTTTGTAGTGAAACCATGAATTCCAAATGTGTTGCCTCACTTAAACATTCTAAAATTGTATCTTCACTCTCAATAAGACCCCGATGTTCAGCTGAAAGTTTGAATGTTGGTTGGATAACACCATTGACGGTCCTCAAACTCTCAAATGAAGTTGAACCCTTTACATGATTTAAAAATATCCTCAAATAATACCTCTCAACTTCACAGTAATGATACGACCAATAACCTCTCTTTGCTTTCTTTTCTTCTAATATTTTCCAGAGCTATTCCACACATAATGCCCAAGGAATTGTTTATAAAGATATTGATGAGATTCTTCATCATGCCAGTTGGTCACAAAATACTCAGTGAGCATTGTCCAACAAACTCCATCTCGTTCCATAACATTTTGCAAGTTATCATCTTACCTAAGAATGTGATTGTAACATCCCAAATTTTCTAAAAACATATATTTCACTGAGCGGAAGCAAAATCTTATTGGGAATGTCACAAAACGATAATCATTGCATAAAAATAAAGTTTAAATAAACCACACATGATACATTGTATAGTTTCTCATATCTCAACTCATAACATAAAACTCACACTCTAAACTAAAACACATGTCTCATGAATATAAAGGAAAATCTAAACTATTGATAGTTGGCACCCCACCAGGTCTGGTCTCAGATGTCCTTGCGCTCCTTCTTCAATTGGTCCTCAGATAGCTCTAACCTTGATGTTGCTCCTTTCCTGCAGGCATCACGCCCGCAACTATGCACATAACAACTTGTAAGTGGAATTGAACATATTATAAAAGAAAAATAGCATATACTCTGAAAAGAAAATAGTTAACATCATGAAAATAAAGTTGCATTTTATCATAGTCTTTTATCTGACTTATATAAGAATCCTCAATTGTTGCACCAAAGCGCCTCTTATCTTTGCACCGAGTGCCTCTTGAATAGTAAAAAAGTGCTTTGTATGCTAGGAAAGCCCATGATTTGCACCGAGGTGCTCTTTATGCTAGGAAAGCCCATAATTTGCACTGAAGTACACCGTATGCTATGAGAGCCCATGACGAGGATCTTATATAGGGTTCATTATTTATCTTTACTCTTTACTCTTGGATACTCTTTAATCTTTCTCTTAAACATGAATATAACATGATATTATGATTCTTGAACATAAACAGTAAAAGAGATGCCATTTATCAATTAATTTTTAACTTGAATCAACAAAACTATATCACACATAATACATTCACATAATAACATGTACATTGTATATAAAAGTATATAAACATGCAATAATAATGTTCAAAGTGCATGGACCACTTACAAAGATTGGAGCATTCGTAATAGTATATTGATGTTTAGGGATCCCTAATTACCATATATAATTAATTAACATGCATTAATAATCATTATTCAAGCTAATTTTAGGTTTTAATGGCTCTTGAGTAAATCAAGGAAATTTAGATTAAAAGTTGGACTCAAAACCACCATAATATGGTTCCTTGTTTGAAAACCTTTCCAACTAATATGTTTGCATAATTGTATGATCACATATGAATTAGTTATGGATTTTTAACTACTGGCCAATAGAAATTTGAGAAGTTGATTAATAAATCAGAAAGAAAATTTCAACAAGCGGGACCCAGGCATAGCTGGCCGAATCGGTCATTGCCAACTGATGCAGAGGCCTACAAAACTCATGTGCGCAACAAGACAGAGACCCATTGGGCCGGTCCAGCGTGACTTCTGAGGAAAAAGATTATTTTTCCCATCACGAAGCGTGATATAACAAGGAGAATACATGGGCAAAAATGGTAAACCTCAGCTGGGCTCCCTCCTTCAGTTCAGCAAAAAACAACGATGAACAAAGAGACGACCAGGCGATCTAGAGAATCAACACTCGAATCTCAGTCATGCTCTTAAAAAAAATAGAGGAGTTAGGCACAACCCTGTCTCTATCTGAATCTAACGAGCCTAAAGATGGCTCTTCCGATGGACAGGAGTATGAGAAAACATTGCAACCATGGATGGGCAGAGGAGGAACATGGGAAACCCGAGAAGCCTGCAGAAGCTTGAGAAAACAACCACAAAAAGGAAAAGTTATGTTCTGGGGTCTTTGCAATGACAAAGCAAGAGCATTGATGGAGGAAGCCAAGAAATCGGGGTCCAGGACAGGAAATAAGTTCGTTCGAAGCAATCACAGGCTTGAAAAAGGGGAAAGACGGAAAGGTCACCTCTTTGGGGAAGATGGGGACGTAGAGCATTTCTCTAACGGTTCTGAAGAAAGGTCCGAAGACACTCAGTCGTTGCGCTGGCGTCCAGTGACCCCTTGACTCTCCGAAGGTGGCTGAGAAGGGCAACAGGCAAGTAACGAGAAACATTGGATTTGGAATGGTCTGAGATCATCTTGGAGACGAGTTTTATAAACTAGGCCAGAGAGAGTCTACTCCAAACTGGGGTCGCTTCTGGTAGAGTCCACGGTGGGGATATGTTGCTGGGATAAAGAGTATGCGAGCCAAACATCGGCGCAAAGGAGGAGTCGGGCGCAAGAGAGGGAAGCAGAAGTCTGAGAGTCCAACTAGGAGGGGACTTAGTTTATAGCACAAGACACCTATGGAATTGGATTAATGTAGAAACCTTTAGGATTATGATATATATTATATTCATTCTTCATCAAACTAGAACCACTAAAGCCATCCTACTTTTACCAAAATTTTTATGTTACCTAATTGGACAACGAGGAGTCCAAAAGTATCACTAATTTTCTTAACTAATAAGCCTAATTATCTATGTCTCTCTTTTTAGAGTACCATGAATTAATTATAACGGATTACTTAGAAAGGGTTTGGAGCTCATCTTTTAACAAAGGTCGTACATTGTAAATTTAAATTCATAGAAATTTTTTATTGGTTCAAGCTATGCCCATTAAATGGGTTAATTTAACTTTACTCCATATGAATCACAAAATTTCTAATTAGGATTATATTTGAAGAAATTTAATGACCATTTAGTCTGATAATGAAATATTATCCCTCAATTAAATACAAATATGATTTAAAATATTTAATTAGTATTTGAGTATCACTGGCGTTTAGATGAAGTATTGAAGTTTGAGATTTGATATTTGTTTTTTTATTATTTATTATTTTAAAAAAAGGTGTTACAATTCTACCCACCTTAAATGAATTTCGTCCTCAAAATTCTACTAGTCTACCCACCTTAGTTTCTTTTTTATTCTTACATGAAAATTCTAGCACCTTATAATTATCATGACATCTTACATATACTCACATCTAGGGTAAGACTAAACACAACCATAGTCTATCAAAGGGATTTCAAAATTAAATCATACCTTGTTCATTCTCCTCATCTTCATCATCATCCGCCATGGTGAAGATCCTAGCTTGTCTTTTCTCCTTAGACTCTGGGTTGACTTTGGAATCTTTCTTCTGTACGAGCTTGGGGCAATTGGATTTGATATGGTTAGCCCCACCATAGTAGTAACAAACTCCTGTTCCATATCTGCATTCTCCTATATGATACCTATTACATTTGGTGCACTGTGTCTTTTCATCAGGGTCTGGAGCAAGTTTGTCTTCTCTTTTTCTCTTCTTGTCATTTTCGCTCTTGTACACTTTCTTACTTCCTGAGGTTGCTCCATTCTTCCAGTATCATCCAGGATGGTCCTCCAACTCTAGAGCAGACTCGAGTGCCTCCTGCACTGTCCTGATGCCACGTTCAGTCAAAGCATAGCCCAAATCAGGTTTTAGGCCACACATGAACTTCTTTGCCAGATGTGTCTCGTCCAAACCATAATTGTACTTCTGCAACATACAAAACTTCATCGCATATTGACTAACAATTGAATCATACTGCCTCCGGCACTTGAACTCCACCTCCTTCTTCTCGATCATGGCTTCAGAGATGTAATGGTTCCGGAAGGCAGTGGTGAACTCCTCCCAGGTCAAAGGCTCAACATTGGGTCCTCGAGCATTGGTGAAGTTCTCCCACCAAGTGCGGGATGCACTCTTCAACATGTGTGTCCCAAAGCAAACTTTATAAGGCTCGGGACATCCCAAGTCATGGAAATAATGCTCGACGTTGAGAAGACACCCTTCAGCACGACCAACTACATCAGTCTCAGCTTCTCCATAAAAGGTTTCTGGCTTGATGTTCAGGAAGTCTACTAAGGACAACTCCTGGTTCCTTGGTTGATGTGGTCTTCCTTGTTGACCAGTGATCTCATCAGTCAGATCCTTGATAAGCACTTCTAGAGATGCATTAGGGTTACCATTAGGGTTAGCCCCTCTAGAAGCACTATGGTCACTTTTTCCATTGGAAGAACTTCCCTCTCCATCAACATGCTCCTTTCCCTTTTTAGATTTCTTCTAGGGAGCCATCTACAAAAGGGAACATAAACTACATGAGATTTTTAGGAAATCCTGGTGGCCAACCATATTTTTAGCTCTGATACCATATTGTAACATCCCAAATTTTCTAAAAACATATATTTCACTGAGCAGAAGCAAAATCTTATTGGGAATGTCACAAAATGATAATCACGGCATAAAAATAAAGTTTAAATAAACCACACAGGATACATTGTATAGTTTCTCATAACATAAAACTCACACTCTAAACTAAAGCACATGTCTCATGAATATAAAGGAAAATCTAAACTATTGATAGTTGGCACCCCACCAGGTCTGGTCTCAGATGTCCTTGCGCTCCTTCTTCAACTGGTCCTCAGATAGCTCTAACCATGATGTTGCTCCTTTCCTACAGGCATCACACCCCCAGCCATGGATAAAACAACTTGTAAGTGGAATTGAACATATTATAAAAGAGAAATAGCATATTCTCTGAAAAGAAAATAGTTAACATCATGAAAATAAAGTTGCATTTTATCATAGTCTTTTATCAGACTTATATAAGAATCCTCAATTGTTGCACCAAAGTGCCTCTTCTCTTTTCACTGAGTGCCTCTTGAATGGCACAAAAGTGCTCTGTATGCTAGGAAGGACCATGATTTGCACCGATGTGCTATTTATGCTAGGAAATCCCATAATTTGCACTGAAGTACACTATATGCTAGGAAAGCCCATGACGAAGATCTTATATAAGGTTCATTATTTATCTTTACTCTTTACTCTTGGATACTCTTTAATCTTGCTCTAAAAGATGAATATAACATGATATTATGATTCTTGAACAAAAACAGTAAAACAGATTCCATTTATCAATTAATTTTTAACTTGAATCAACAAAACTATATCATGCATAATACATTCACATAATAACATGTACATTGTACATAAAAGCATATAAACATGTAATAATAATGTTCAAAGTGCATGGATCACTTACAAAGATTGGAGCAACTCGTAATAGTATATTGATGTTCAGGGAACCCTAATTACCCTATATAATTAATTAACCTGCATTAATAATCATTATTCAAGCTAATTTTAGGGTTTCTTGGCTCTTGAGTAAATCAAGGAAATTCAAATTAAAAGTTGGACTCAAAACCACCATAATATTGTTCCTTGTTTGAAAACCTTTCCAACTAATATGTTTGCATAATTTTATGATCATGTATGAATTAGTTATGGATTTTCAACTACTGGCCAATAGAAATTTGAGAAGTTGATTAATAAATCAGAAAGAAAATTTCAACAGGCGGGACCCAGGCATAGCTGGCCAAATCAGTCATTGCCAACTGGCACAGAGGCCTACAAAACTCATGTGTGCAACAAGACAGAGACCCGTTGGGCCGGTCCAGCGTGACTTCTGAGGTAAAAGATTATTTTGCCCATCACGAAGCGTGAAATAACAAGGAGAATACATGGTTAAAAATGGTAAACCTCAACTGGGCTCCCTCCTCCTTCGGTACTGTAAAAAACAACAATGAACAGAGAGACGACCAGGCGATCTAGAGAATCAAAACTTGAATCTCGATCATGCTCTTAAAAAAAATAGAGGAGTTAGGCACAACCCTATCTCTATCTGAATCTAACGAGCCTAAAGTTGGCTCTTCCGATGGACAAGAGTATGAGAAAAAATTTCCACCATGGACGGGCAGAGGAGGAAGAGGGGAAACCCGAGAAGCCTGCAGAAGCTTGACAAAATAACCAAAACAAGTAAAACCTATGTTCTGTGGTCTTTGTGATGACGAAGAAAGAACATTGATGGAGGAAGCCAAGAAATTGGGGTCTAGGATAGGCAATAAGTTTGTATGAAGCAATCACAGGCTGGAAATCACCTCTTCGGGGCAGATGGAGATGCAGAGCATTTCTCTAAAGGTTCTGAAGAAAGGTGTGAAGACACTCAGCCATTACGTTGGCTTCCAGTGACCCCTTGACTCTCCGAAGGCGGCTGAGAAGGGCGGCAAGAAAGTTACAAGAAACTTTGGACTTGGTACGGTCAGAGATCATCTTGGAGATGAGTTTTATAAGCTAGGCCAGAGAGAGTCTACTCCCAACTGGGGTCGCTTCTGGTAGAGTCCACGGTGGTAATATGTTGCTGGGATGAAGAGTATGTGAGCCCAACATCAGCGCAAAGGAGGAGTCAGGTGGAAGACAAGGAAGCAGAAGTCTGAGAGTCCAACTAGGAGGGGACTTTGTTTACAATGCAAGACACCTATGGAATTGGATTAATGTCCAAACCTTTAGGATTATGATATATATTGTATTCATTCTTCATCAAACTAGAACCACTAAAGCCATCCTACTTTTACCAAAATTTCTGTTACCTAAATGGAACATGAGGAGTCCAAAACTATCACTAATTTTCTTAACTAATAAGTCTAATTATCTACGTCTCTCTTTTTATAGTACCATGAATTAATTATAATGGATTACATAGAAAGGGTTTGGAGCTCATATTTTAACAAAGGTCGTACATTGTAAATTTAAATTAATAGAAAATTTTTATTGGTTCAAGCTATTCCCATTAAATGGGTTAATTTAACTTTACTCCATATGAATCACTAAATTGCTAATCAGGATTATATTTGAAGAAATTAAATGACCATTTAGTCTGATAATGAAATATTATCCCTGAATTAAATACAAATATGATTTCAAATATTTAATTGGGTATTTGAGTATCATTGGCGTTTAGATGAAGTATTGAAGTTTGAAATTTTGTTATTTGTTTTTTTCTTAGATTATTTATTATTTTAAAAAAAAGGTGTCACAGTGACACTATGCATGTTAGGTAGATGCAATTGTAAGGAAAGTATAGATGGTTGTATCTCACTAACTTTGAACTCAAATATCCTCCATTTTGCCTCCGGTGGAGATATCCATCGAGCATCTCTAAATTGATTCACCTCATTGACGGTTTGGTCTGCAATATCAGGTGCTATGTCGACTGAAGCCTTATCATGCCCCTTATATATATACTTGAAGAGGTATTTGACTTCTTTGATTCTCGAACATACCTCTATTTTAATATGACATCTATATCTCTGTAACAAATACAGATTATATGATTCCACCCATCTATTATCTATTGTGGATCCTCTTACATCAATAGTTACTCCATTGTCTCTTCTCCTATAAATTGGATATGAATCTCTGCCTTGCATGGTATTGGAACAAAAATTCCTTGGATATCAGAAGCGACACTCTCTATTTTCCATGCAAGCATTTTTAGGGATTAGGATACCATACAGTCCATGCAACATGTATTTGACAACCAATGCGTGTAATAAAGGATATCGTTCAAGATCTGGAATTTTAGCACAAACTATGTTTCATACTGATCTGGATTGACGATCTTATAGTCATGTTTTTTGATGATAAGAATGTGTGCATGCAAAAATCCTCTTTTCTGAAATTCAATAATATGAACATGTGCCGCTACGATGCCAAATATATTTTTCTTAAATAGCTGGTCCTTTAGATCCTCCAATTTTTCTCTGAAAACCCTAGCTGTTAAATCGGGTCTGTTTTGAGCAAGTTGTCTTGGGAATAACTCTTTTTTTATCTCATCCCAATCTAGATTACATGTCATTATTAAATAGTTATCAGGTTTGCCATATCTTTGTACCAATGCCATGGCATCCATGTATCTATGACACATATCACATGGTCCTCCAATAAAGGACGAAGGTAATACAATTCTTTTACCTACCAAGTTGCTATGGACTTCTCCTGATCTAATGCTATCAGTAATTCCTTGATACAAATCAGCACATATTCGCATTTTCTCCTTTGTGATATAGTTTAATCAGGTTGATTCTATCTTGATGTACATGTTAACAACATATTGTTGAAGGAGACGACCCACATTCAATAAGATTGATTTGTCAAGCACACAAATTTGTAGTTTGTAACAATAGTATTTTCTTGCTGATATCTTGTTTCTACCACCACCATCTAAAAAACTTATGAGAATGATGTGAAATACAATTTTTTTATATTGGTACAAAATTTGTTAATCTATGAATATAATATATTCTACTAACCTGCTACGTTTGAGCCCATCACATCTTCAACAAAATGTGATGAGTTATGTAGCATGGAATCCCATGGCACACTAACTTTGGGGAGGTGTGGATGCCAATTGAATTCACCATTAGGAAACAATAAGGGATATGATAGAGGATCATAACATCCTAAATGTGATTGCAATATACGTGGTTCATCAGAATTGGCATAAACAACTATGCTTCACTGTTGTACACCACTGACATCATTGCACTCAATCCAGATACCCACAACTTGTGAAGTAGATGGAGAATTATATGTCCTCTGATCTAGATGTGCATCTTTCTTGATGGAAATACTAAAATTATCTGACATCATAATATCCTTGAGGCTCCGAAAAAATTGGGCATATGGATTTACAGACAATATGTACATCAATTTAGTAACTAGTTCATTATTTAGTAAAGGAGTTTCCTTCATTCTATTCTGTACCTCAAACTCAGTGTCATAGAAATAGAGTTGTAGGTATTTTGGTCCATCACTCCCAGGTAGTAATCTATTTATGAAATGATACATTTGACCCTATACTCGGAAAGTATATATGTCATTCCACATACTACATAAATTTTCATCTAGATGGATACCGTGTGATGTGAATGCAAAGTGACTATTGTAACTTTGAATGGACCAGAGAAACTCCATAGAATCTGGTGTTTGCAATGTGTACAAATCGTATAGTTTTATTGGAACATGAATGGTAACTAAATGTACCTTTCCCTTCATACAACAAAAAGATGGTGGTTCAAATTGGAAACATTTGGAACCACAAAATTTGCACAAACTACGTGTGGATAACTTATGTGGTTCATTGAGAAGATTGTTAAAAATTGGATTGGAAATATCAATACCAGAAGAATCTTAAACATTTTGATCCATGCCTGATATATAGAAATCCTTCATATCTTCTACGATACCTGCATCTAGTTTGTTATAACACAAGATGAGAAAAAATGTTAACTCATAGAATAATACATGGGGTTTTGTAACTATTACCTTCACTACATGGGACTGCCGATTGTTATAAGAAACTCATGCAGATTTTTACACTCCTCAAAGGCACTATTGTTAATTGTAGGGTCGGAGCAAATAGGCATATCAACATGATGTCCATTGGGAACAATGTTAGTCTGAGGAAGATAAGAAGTGATCAGTTGTTCCAATGAATTTGTTGCAACATCGTTCAACTGTGCTTGACATCATTTTAGGAATTGGATCAAGAATCTTCGTTGCCTTGCTTGCCTATGAATTCCACTGACAACATTATCCACATGATGTTGGAAGTTGTTATCATTCGAGATAATAGGTTGAAACAATGCTCTTTGACCAAGTGCGGAGTCCACACCTTCATTGAGAACTTGAATAACTTTACTAACTCCGTCAAAATATGGGTGCATATGAATCCTTAACTTCATATAGGGTGGTAAACTATTGTAAATTGTAGCATATCTTGCAATAAGTTCTCCACCACCTTCACATCTTCCATGCCTATGTATCTATCTACTTCTAACAACCATTCGATGATGGTATCTACACATTCGTTGAAAGGACCTCAAATCATAACTGTAAATATATCTTTCAAATCATTGAGATCTACATGACTCTATTGAAGTATGACACGATGCAAGCGTGTCAAAACTTTGAGATGTAGTGCTGGAAGATAGGCACGTTTCCAACATAGTTTGCATGAATCCTTCATTTTGGAAAGTGCAAACAATGAGAAGGATTCTATATGCAGTGATATGACTCATTATTTTATTAGCTTAAATTCTTGTACGACAAATCAAAATAAAAAGCTGAATGTGTTCGATTCAGCCAGGTTGCAAATTTTGTCAACATTTGGTGACCAAGAATTATGGAGTATACATAAGTTGACCGCATATTCCCATCCTTCTCATTAAAAGATACCCTTTAGTATAAAAATAACCCACATCTTCCCATTCCTTATCCAACTGCCCTCTCTCTTGACTCTCTATTGTCTTAACCCAGACACCCTCTTTCCCGACTCTCCACCTTCCCAACCTATTTGTTAATACCCTATCACTCCATCTCCAAACACCACCTTCCCTACCTATTTGTTAATACCCTATTGCCCCATCTCCAGACAACGTGTGTCGTGACTAACACATGTTGGATGCATATTGGACACATGTGCGTAGGTGGGAAACATGTGGGTAGCTGGGCACCCACACTCGACACTCCCTCACTCAGTCTCTCCTCTCTCGCAATTGATTCTCACTCTCGCGCATCCACAAGATTCCAGTCGAGAGTCTCGCTCTGGTGATCTAGGGTTTCCATGCTCACCATCTCACTCTTCGATCTCCACCAGATTTAGGGTTCTCACCGTCTCTGTCCTCTCCGATCTCCACCAGGAACCAGATCTAGGTTTGTCATCGTCTCCATCCTCTCTGATTCTCATGAGGCAAGGCAGTGCCACGACAGGCTCTCACAAATCTCAGCTCACAGCTACCAGAGAGAAGTTGATCTCCAACCTAAACCTAGCCACCACAAACGATCGCCTACGACCTTGAGCCTGCGATTGCGAGCAGACAAAGGATGAAAGGTGGCGGAAAGGGGAGAATTGACTTTGACAGTTCGACATGGTGGTGATTCAATAGCTAGGCTAGCTAGTTGTTTGTCGTGACCACCCTCTCTCCAAACTCTACCTGCATGATTTCAATCCTAATTGTAGTTTTAAGCCCAACTAGGGAGATTCAACACTTATCCTAGATATGCTCATGAATTCTCTCAGGAGGGTCTAGATCTGGCCAAAGGTGATGATATTGAAGGAGATCCGCTATGTTTAGGTAGGAGGTAAGGCATGCATGTTTATAGGTAGGATTTCATAATGCTTCTTCATTATAAACTCATTTTTTTCTTCTTCTGCCTCATGCAATCATACCCTCCCTTCAAACTTTCCATCTGACGAATATGTCATCCCTCGTCTGATCTTTGTATCAGGACACTCTTTTCTCTGATGTTCCCCGCACGATACAACTGGGGAGGAAATCATTGTTGAGGTGCTTGATCTAGCCAAAATTGATCAGATCTTGATATGTTTGTTTTTCACGTTTTATCTCTAACCCTAAACTTTTTTCTAGACCATCTCTTGAAGAGGCATTGAAGCTTCAGCATAGGTCAACTGAAGGAAGTTGTAGGTCTGATATGTGGAAAAATGTCTTAGGATTATTAGAAATATTTATCTACACATATATGTTCTACAAGGGATGTGTTATACAAGCTTAGCTGCAACAAAAATCATAATTAGTATGTGAATATTTTGTAGGACATTGCTAATGTTCTTAGGTCTTATTAGAATGCATGGAAACATTATTGAAAAACTTTATGCATATTTAATTGACGAAATTGTGCATGCTATGAGTTATCCTTAGCCATATGAAAGGTTGATTAGAAATATTTTTCTATGCTTATATGTTCTAATTATGTTGTCTTATATCAACATATGGGACTGTATGCTTGGTTGATTAAGCATAGAACAACATTCAAGGATATTAAAAATATTATTCTATGTTTCTATTAAGTGAACTATTAATAGGTGTTTTGCTCTCTACTTCCATACTAATTACACATGAAAATATTGGATTGCAATGCATGCCAGTTTCTTGTGAGATTGAGGTACATAAGGGTATGTTCTTCTATTATCTCACATTTTTCTTATTGTTGTTATACCTAGAATGCTAAAATCTTTATCTTTTTGCATCAATAGAAATATAGAAATCTTCATCCTAAAAAAATACCATCTGTGTTACTGTTATGTATGTCAAATCAACTTTATACATCATTTGTAGGTCTAATTTGTGAAAAAACGTCTGATCTAGGTGAAAACATGTCTTATTAGTGTTATATAAGCATCTAGGCATATATCTTTGGCCTATATTTTATAATTCAGTTGTATTGTATAAGCATCTAGGTATATATATTTGGAAGAGATGTGTATATGAAATATTCTTAGGCCTTTACTCAAGTTCTTAGATCTAATCTAGAAGGCATGAAAATATGAAACCAAAGTTTAGGTAAATGTTTGGATTGGTACAACATTTATTTTTTCATTGATGTTATATTGGGCATCTTTTTGTAAAAGTGTAATATCTAGGTTTACATTCTAAAATGATACAGACACACACCTTATAGGGAACACTACCATCCTTCACCCCTCCTACTTAGCCTGCCAAACCCTTCATGATCCCCCAATCACCCTCTTCCATTAATTGTTTCCTACCACCTACTCATTTTCTCCAAAACAATAAAGTCACCCAATACATCCTTGTCCTTAACATTTATGTCTCATCAACCTGCAACCCCTTCACCATCACCTTTTCCATCATCAAATCTTGACTCCTTCCTCCTCTACTACTCCACGCTTTGAATAATGTACTTTTTTACGAGCTATAAATAATGTTGTTTTTTACTCTTGTGATATTGAGGTACATAAGGGTATGTTCTTCTATTATCTCATATTTTTCTGAGTGTTGTTATACCTAGAATGCTAAAATCTTTATCTTTTTGCATCAATAGAAATATAGAAATCTTAATCCTTAAAAAATACCATCAGTGTTATTGTTATGTACGTCAAATCAGATTTATACATCATTTGTAGGTCTGATTTGTGAAAAAACGTCTGATCTAGGAGAAAACATGTCTTGTTTGTGTTATATAAGCATCTACGCATATATCTTTGGCCTATATTTTCTAATTCGGTTGTATTGTATAAACATCTAGGTATAAATATTTTGAAGAGACATGTATATGGAATATTCTTAGGCCTTTACTCAAGTTCTTAGATCTAATCTAGAAGGCATGAACATATGAAACAAAAGTTTAGGTAAATGTTTGGATTGTTACTTGATTTTTCTTCCTAACAAATAATATTCTTATTAGACTAAAATTTTGTACTGGTACAAAAATAATAACATATAGCTTGTGCAAGAAAATTTTATCCAATATTTTGTATATGCATAAAACATTTTGTTATGATTACATTTCTTACTTGAATGTGTTTTCCTCTAGTAGGAGGCTCCCGTAATTAGAAATATTTGTCTAGGCTTATATATTCAAATTAGGTTGTCTTATATCAGCATATGAGACTGTATGCTTGGTTGATTAAGCATAGAACAACATTCAAGGATATTAAAAATATTATTCTATGTTTCTATTATGTGAATGATTAACAAGTGTTTTGTTCTCTACTTCCATACTGATTACACATGAAAATATTGGATTGCAGTGCATGCCAGTCTCTTGTGAGATTGAGGTACATAAGGGTATGTTCTTCTATTATCTCACATTTTTCTGATCATTGTTATACCTAGAATGCTAAAATCTTTATCTTTTTGCATCAATAGAAATATAGAAATCTTAATCCTCAAAAAATACCATCTGTGTTATTGTTATATATGTCAAATCAAATTTATACATCATTTGTAGGTCTGATTTGTGAAAAAATGTCTGATCTAGGTGAAAACATGTCTTGTTTGTGTTATATACACATCTAGGCATATATCTTTGGCTTATATTTTCTAATTCGGTTGTATTGTATAAGCATCTAGGCATATATATTTGGAAGAGATGTGTATATGAAATATTCTTAGGCCTTTACTCAAGTTCTTAGGTTGCAGTGCATGCCAGTCTCTTGTGAGATTGAGGTACATAAGGGTATGTTCTTCTATTATCTCACATTTGTTTGATCATTGTTATACCTAGAATGTTAAAATCTTTATCTTTTTGCATCAATAAAATTTAGAAATCATAATCCTCAAAAAATACCATATGTGTTATCGTTATGTATGTCAAATCATATTTATACATCATTTGTAGGTCTGATTTGTGAAAAAACGTCTGATCTAGGTGAAAACATGTCTTGTTTGTGTTATATATGCATCTAGGCATATATCTTTGGCCTATATTTTTTAATTCAGTTGTATTGTATAAGCATCTAGGTATATATATTTGGAAGAGACGTGTATATGAAATATTCTTAGGCCTTTACTCAAGTTCTTAGATCTAATCTAGAAGGCATGAAAATATGAAACCAAAGTTTAGGTAAATGATTGGTTTGGTACTTGACTTTTCTTCCAAACAAATTATATTCTTATCAGACTAAAATTTTGTATTGGTACAAAAATAATAACATATAGCTTGTGCAAGAAAATTTTATACAATATTTTCTATATGCATAAAACATTTTGTTATGATTACATTTCTTACTTGAATGTGTTTTCCTCTAGTAGGAGGCTCCAGTATAGCAGCAACAACAAGATAATTTCGAAAATAGCATCCAACAAGAAGTGGAAGTCGGATGTTCTAGTTTGTATGATCAGAAGTGGGACTGCTTGTGTCTATTTAGGATCCTGTGTGAGGGTTGAGGAGTTGAGAACACTTCTAGATAATCATATTTGAAGTACATAATATTTGTGTATATACTAAAACTCACCCTTAATTTTTTTATTAGAAAAACATGCTTTCTGGATTCAAGTAGCGACTCTGAAGGTAAGGAGTTGTTGTTTCTGTTGTTTAGGGCATGAGTACTGAGGAGGTGAGAACACTAATATATAATGGTTCTTGATGCAGATAATGTGTTAGTGTAAAATCTCACCTCTATTTTTGCTTAGAAGAATGTTGGTAGTCAATGACATTTGGTAGAAATATATATATATATATATATATATATATATATATATATACATACATATATATATATATTAATATGAAATCTCACCTTGAGGAATTCTATTCTATGAAAAGGAATATTGGATTGTAGTAACAATGATGGGAGTCTCAAATTGCTTCTTATTACGGTTTTGGTGGCAGTGTTATTGGCAAGATACTGTATGAAGTCACCATGCGTCTTGATAGCAACACAATATGGACTGGAGGCTCTGTTGATCATGAGGTCATAGGAGGTGAGAAAAATATAACTGGTACATAGAATATCTTTAGGTTGACTAAATGTCTCACCTACTTGTGTTTTTTTCTAACAACATTTGGTAAAAGCTTGTAGAACCTTCAATGCTTGAGCGATAACAAAAGGTTGGTGTTGGGTTTTGCTCTTCATATTAGTGTTGGGTTGGAGTTGGAAGTGGTGGACGGTGGTCGAGTTTAAGACATGGACGTCCTGATAGACGTGGGTGTTGTAACTAATTCAGTTTTGTATCTTTCTCTATCGAGTGTAGGGATGATTCTGTTGTAACTAAACATTGAGATAATTCTGTACGTGACTAAAATTTTATTTTATATTTAAATTATCCAACATGATGTGGGAGGTTGAGAGAAGGCCACAACTTTTGGATTTTTTGATTCTTTCAATAACTAAACCTGAGTGGAAATATTATTTGACCAAGAAAATATGTGTGGGCCAATTTGCATTGTACATAAGAAGAGACAAACTAGGAAAATAGCAATTGAAATTTTGGATTTAAAATTTGGATGGGGAGAATCTGAGAAAAAACATGAGAGAAGAGGGGAAGAAAGAGATTCCAAAATTTTCAAAATGCCGCAGCGGGAGAAGAGGGGAAGCAGGAGAATTCAAATTAAATAATTTTTTTAAAGTAAAAAAACATGAAAAAACGTGAGAGTAGATTGAGTGAAGGAGAGTGCAACAATTTGACACGTTGGCAAAATGTTGTTGTGTGATTGGTCATGATGAGTTTGGGCGGCTGTATTTGAACTATTTGGAGAACTCTCTCTTTTTATAGTAGTATAGATTAGTGATTCATCCCTCTTCATTTATTGATAGGATGAAGTAACAACTTATTTGATTAATATATGTGGATGTCATTATTTTAGATGCTTCTATAGACATCCTTATATGATGTACCATAGACTTGTTGTAAAATAGTTTTACATAATAGATATGGGAACTCTACAATAGTTTTTACTTACTCTTGTTGGTCATCATGGCCTTTTCTATTGATGTAGAGTTATGCTGAGGATATTTTATAATGTGCCTTCATGTCCTCATGTAATCCAGTTGTTACTCATGTGGG
Organism: Alisma plantago-aquatica; assembly: GCA_963693085.1. Lineage (NCBI taxonomy): Eukaryota > Viridiplantae > Streptophyta > Magnoliopsida > Alismatales > Alismataceae > Alisma > Alisma plantago-aquatica. Next base: position 1,392,330,569 of record OY856409.1, read on the forward strand.
TACCTTGTCCATACTTGGTGCCATTTCTAAATTGTCTGTATTCGAACTTATTTTACATTGTAGTCTAGCAAGTTCCCTCCAATATCTTACATTTACTAGACACAATATTTCTTACAATCTCCAACAAGTTTTCCCTTTCATCCATGATCTATGTGAGCCCCACTTTAATGCTATGAACTGTATCATACACTACCTTTATGTAAACCTTGGATCATGGTCTTTTCCTATCTACTACTTCCATCAATTGACAAACTGCTTCTTCTAACACCTTTTGAGGTGGTTGTCCTAATTTTTCCTACTCTACTTTAGAGTATTATGTCTACCTAGGTGATAATCTGGCCTCTTGGTCTGTATATGCCAAACTACTGTCTTCCACTATAGTGGTGAAGCTTAGTATGGTTGTGTTGCTGAGTTATGTTGGATCTACAATCTTCTGCTTGAGCTTCACATCCCTTTACATCATGTCACTGTGGTTTATTGTGATATTTATAGTGTCCTTTATTTGTCTGGTATCCTAGTGCAACATCAATGTACTATGTATGTTGATCTTGATATTCACTTTGTGTTCATTCTAAATTTTAGTACACTGATATTTGTACAAATTACTTGTCTTGCCACTTGTTCTAACATTTTTGATCCATCCTGAGCATTAGTCCTCCTCTTACTCCAACTGCATGGGTGTATAAGTGTTTGTAAATATATATTAATTTAATTAAAAGTAGATTGGATGTGTAGAAAATAATATCCTAGTCAAATCCTATGCATAGAAGAATACTCTATAGATCTTTTTTATAAAGAGGAACCCCTCTCGAGGAAGACCACTATTGGACCCAACCTAGACAAAACTAAACCCCGATACCATCCATGACATCGGGGATATCATAGCGTGCCCAACCAAATGCCATCCACTGTTGCACTACAGAAGGGGCCAAGAGTGGAACCCATGTCCCTTCATTGGGGATTACTGATCCAGACCATTTGGCTACCCACCACCCCTAAAATAATCCATAGATATGATTTTTAGAAACGAATCTTCTATAAATATCCATTTGTAAAACTCTTGTATAATAATGATATGACTATCATCCATGGGAAGAAGAGATTTTGTTTCCAAAAAAATCATTTAAACCATTCACAAACTATATTTTAAAAAATAGATGATCTTTTTACTATAACACACATTTATCTTTAACAACACGTTTTATATATAAAAGAAAAAACATATTACAATACAACACTCACACTTGTCTACAAGAGTATTTCAGTTAGGTGTGAATCCACACACACCCTCACCACCACCAAAGGAGGATTGTGGCAACTGGTGGCCCATACGAAGATCAAGAGAGGGCCAAGAAAATGGGAGGAGGAGACATCCCTAGAGCTTCTTTTGTGTTACCTTAGACAGATGACATCCTTCCCCTACATTCCCACCATCATCCATATTAATTCCCCTCCAACTCTAACTCTATTTTACCCGGGGATGGGAAGAATTTTTATGTTGGGGTGGAGGGTGTGTGGTACGTTGTCTCCACCACTTGCAACTCTAACCTTTCCCTTTTTTCATCCTCAAACACTTCTTTATTTGCATCTATCTTATTTTCCCTACTTCTTCTATTTCTTTTCAGTGTTTTCAATTGTTTTGTTTTGTGTGTGTTGTCACTTTTATCTAGTTAACCACTTAGATGTATGAAAAATTGAAAATATATACATGGAAATATCCCCTTTTCTTTATCTAACTCGTGCAACAAGGAAAATTTTAAGGAACATGCATGTAGTGAATAGATCTGGGCACCAAGGACAACAATTGAGCACCCTTCCCCTGGGAAATGATGAGAAGTAGAAAGAGTCAGAAAGCTTAAGCAACACACGCCCCCAATAGGACTTGTAGAAAAATTTGTAAAACTTATTTATCATGTGTTAACTGAAATAACTAATATAATATGATGATTTGATTCAAATGGAACAATCAAATGAGGAAACAAAAGTCTCTCTTTTGTTTCCACCTTTCTTCCATCACTTTGTATCCCTTTGCCATCTAAACAAATATTCCCAATGTATGCCAAAACCTTAAGTTCGGGGTGGCATCCCCTCTAATAAATATCTCCAATTTTCTTCTACAGACATGGCATTAACAAAAGAGGCCAATGAGCCCAAAGAAAACATGGGATCAATGGTAATGACAACCAATAAAGTCTTGAATTGAATAGAGGAGAGACAAACAAAATAACTGAATCCCAAAAAAGGTCTCTAGTCAAATAGGGGAGAGACTAGGGAAACATGTTTTTATCATGTCTTCTTCATACCCCCTTCATCCAAATTTTATACCAAGGGAACTTATAAAAAATCTCCCCAAAAATAGCCAATCATCCCTGGCTTGTGCTCTCTTTCACCTTTTATGAGATGAAATTTGTTCTTTGCATGTTCTGGAGTCTAGAGAATGGAGAAACAAGCCCCTATCGGGGGATATCCAAGTGTGACTATGTGCCCTCAAAGGACTGGGTCGCTTGATCATGCTTGGCGGAAGGGGGGCATAAAATGTACTCAGTTGGGGGAGGAAGCTTGGATCTTAGTATCTAATATTTTTTCATCTTTTGTTTTTCTTTACTCAGGATGAGAAAATATCTAAGATCGAGGTATGTTGATGAGTATATTTATACCCATCTTTTCATAAAGTTTTATCCACTTTTTAGGGGACTCTTGTGTTTTTATTCCTTAGTTTTAGTCTTAGATTTACTTGAATGTGATTATCTCCCCTTTTCTAGACTTTAAGGCATTTATATACTTTTCATGCAGAAACAACCAAATATACGCTTCATTTCCTAGAAGCATGACCAAGCCCTCACGATGTCATACTTCAAGGGAAGGAAGGCCCTAAAAGATTTCCACAGTCCACCTTCCAATCTTCCATTCAGGTGATAGGCATCGCCATTTTCCTAATTCGAGCCACTCTCTACCGGGAGTCTCCCCAATTTCTTCATCCTGACACACACTCTCTACCTCTAGCCTACCCTAGTTCAACCCACACTAGTGTTCTATAGAACCGAATACAAGGTCTAGATTAAGTAACCCACTCGAGTTGTCTGTTGTACCAAGTACGGGCCATGCAATTAGGTGCCTTCGACGACAAGTATCTAACATTAGGGTTTCAGTAGTGAATAATGCATCTATAAAAGGAAACCTTTCTTGTGAATTCTAAGGCTCTGTAATCATCTATTAGTAGCTACATTTGCACAACACAAACCCTAGCGTGGACCAAGGAGGCGATGGCTATAGTGGAGAGACTGTTCTTCATATACCAGGCGTCATGGCCCCCTCCATTGTTCTTCTACCTTTATGTTGTCGTCCCTCTCCATGTGTGACTAGATGTTTGTGTTGTGGCATGGGGACTAGCCCCAACAACATGTATTTGATTATATCATGTATCTAAACTCATGAATACTATTGATAAATAATGTATCATTATGCTAATCTCTTTGCTTTATGAATTGATCACTTGCTTCACATGTAAGTTATGATCACAGATGTGTAGGTTGTTGTAATCATTATTGGAACATAGAAATGATCTTGTTATCCCCGTCATGTGTCAGCAAGGGATAGTGGGGTGATTGGGTTACAATCTTCTAACGTGCCAAAACTAGTCGGTTTAATTATGGAGTCCAATGGGATGAACTTGGAACTTGGATATCGAGTCTGGTCGATTATGAGGGATTTTGATCCATGTAGTTATATGTATCCTGTGAAGGTGCATTATCTAAGCCTCCGTTTTGAAAACTATTAGTTAGAGTTAATCTTGCTTGAAGAATTACATAGACTTTGGTAAGATAAACCTTAGGCCTTGGTCCTTTTATCATCATTTATATACTTCCATAATCTTTGTTTCTTCTCGAAAACAACTTAGTTTAATTAATGAAACAACTCTCTTGGTGATAGACATTACATTTAATACTTCTCATTATATATATAACTTCTTAAAAAAATTGACCTTTGTGTTCAACCCTTAAGTATATTGCAATAAGGCTTCCATTCGTGTGGAGTGGTGAATTAGTGCACAATTTTCGGTTAAATCTAAGGGTAGTTTCCCTTAGGGTTTTTATTGGTGCGATGTTAGGAGCCCCATCAGTCCTTTCATGAAACATAGTATTACTATAAATGGAAGTGGCCACAATTATCTCAGTAAATCAAAATAGCATGAGTGATAGGAAACCCAAAGTCAAAAAGAATATATTTGATTCATAATATCTCACAAGTAGTATGCGCCATTGCATGATATTTAGATTTTGCACTTGATTTGGAAATAATATTTTTCTTCTTACTTCTCCAATTAACCAAGTTACCCCTAGAATTGTGCAATATCTAGAGATAGATCTTCTGTCAAATTTATGCCCGACATAATCAACATCAGAATATCAAGTAACATCTAGATGTCCATTTATTTTATAAAATAGTCCTTATCTAGGTGAGTTATTCAAATATCTCAATACTCGACATGCAACTCCTAGTTACACTGCCTAGGACAATCCATAAATTGTCTAAGAACACCAACAACAAAGTATATATTTGGCTTAGTAATTGTAAGATATAAAAGTTTGTCAACCAAGCATTTATAGATAAATTTTATCTTATAAGTGATGAGTATATTTTGCAGATAGATCATGTACTCATTAATAGGAGAGGTTGCAAGTCTGCGTCCAAGAATGCCAATTTTCATAAGTCTAAAGTGTACTTTCACTAAGATAATGATGATCCATCCTTGTATGTTCCACCTCAATGCCAAGAAACTATCACAGATGCCCAAGTCCTTTGGTTACAGAATGCTTCATAAGATATTTATTTATATCAACAATTCATGCATCATCACTTCCAAAGAAGACGATGTAATCAACATAAACAATAAGAATAATTAAGCCAGATGTAATCATATTAATAAACATAGAAAGGTCACATTGAGACCGCGTGAAGCTAAATTTGTGTAGAACAAGGGAAACTTGTCAAACCATGCTCATGGACTTTGTTTGAAGCCATAAATAGCTTTCTTCAGAGGGCATACTTTCCTAGAGCAATTCCCCTGAGAAACAAAACCTCGAGATTGTGACATATGGACAATCTCTTATAAATCTCCATATAGAAAGGCATTTTTAACAGGCAGTTGATGTAAGTTCCAACATTTATTAATAGCATAGAAATAATAATATGGACATAATTAAGCAGAAATATAGGAAAAAACATTTTGAAGTAATCAATCCTAGATTCTTGTGTGTATACGTTAGCAACAAGTTTGACCTTTAGGTGCTCAATGAGTATATTTATATCCATTTTTACATGTTTTTTACTCACTTTTTAGGGGTTGTTGTGTTTCTATTTCCTAGTGTTAGATTTATATTCACTTAATTGCAATTATCTTTCCCTTTTTCAAACTTTAATACACTTTAACATATATTTTGTGCAGAATTAGACAAGGTTGTGTAAAAATGCACAAATGGACGATTAAGCCCTCATGATGCTATACCTCAAGGGAAAGGAAGTCCCAAAAGCTTTCCTTTTAATAACATTAGAACCACCTAGTCAAGAGAGTAGTTCTTCGATTCATGACTCGAGCCACTCTTCACCCGAAGTCCTCCTGATTTTGATGACATGGCACGTGCTCCCATCATCCAGTCCATTTTGGTTCACTCCATACTGGTCATCCAAAAAACTGGATGTGAGGTCCAAATTGAGTAACCCATGTGAGTCACCTATTGGATTGAGTACGGGCCATGCAATCAGATGCTTTCAACCACTAGCATTCCTCCTTAGGGTTTTGAAGGCAAGGAATGCATCTATGAAATGGAATCTTTATCATCCATCAAAAGGGTCTCTTATCCATGATTAGATGCCACATTTTGTAGCACAAACCCTAGCAAGGAGTGAGTAGGCATCAACCACAATAGAGAGATTGGTCTTCCTACACCAGATGTCATGGCCTTCTCCATCATTCCTAGTATCTCTTTGATGTTGTTCCTCATCATTAGTGAGTAGACGCCTTGTGCTGGGGCATGGGGAGTATCCCCGATCACCCTTATTTTATCTTAGCTTGTATCTAGACTCGACAATATAGTTTCTAAATAAAGTATCATTCTACTCGATTCCTTGCTTTGCAAATTGATGACTTGTTTTGCATATATGTTACAATCATAGATATGCAAGTTGTTGTGAGCATGAATAGAACAACAGAATGATCTTATTATCCCCCTGAGTTGTCAGCAAGGGATAGTGAGGTGTTTGGACCTCGATCTGCTACATGTCAAGGATGGTCGATCATAAGTAAAGGAGTTCAATAGTATAGATCGGGAACTTGGGAGTCGAGGATGGTCATTTCCAAGGGAGTTTATAATAGGTGACGACCTATATCTCGTGAGGATGCAACAACTAAGCCTCCATTTAGTAATGACTATTCGAGAGTTAGATCTTGTCAGGACAATTACACAGGCCCAGGTAGAAAAACCCCATTCCCTAGTGCTCTTTATTACCTGTTCCTTACTTCTTTAATCTTTTATTCTTTTGGCAACAATTTAGTTTAATCAATCATTCAACTACTCGGTGATAAATTTTACTCTTAATACATCTGAATCTATATAATTACATAAAAAGGTTGTCCTTTGGGTTTAGTCCTTAAGTATATTTCAATAAGGCTTCCACTCGTGTGGAGTGGGTAATTAGTGAACTACTTTTGGTTAAACCTAAGAGTATTTCAGTTAGGGTTTTTATTGGTGCAACATTCAGAGCCCCATTAGTGCTAAACTATCCCATCATGCAAGTATTTTACAATAAAAACCCATCAACAACAAACATGTTTACTACCTACAGAGAGATCAATAAGATCCCATGTCCCACGAGAGTGAAGTGCATCCATCTCCTCATCCACGGATCATTTTTATCTAGAGTTTAGTAGTTCCTCCTAAACATTTTTTGGGATAGAAATTTCAAATAAAGAAGTAGTAAATTTAGCAATTGATGCATGCAAATGAGCTGTAGAAGCATGGTGAGAGATACAATATTTGACACCAGATTGTCGCCCATTTATATGCAATGACAATGTCTGAATCATAAGTTTTAATAGAATCGATAATATTACCATTGTCTTAAGGTGGATCATACAATATCAAAGTACGGGACACTTTAGGTAGAGATGCATATAGAGTGGGGTCAGGAATGGGAACAATTGGAAGTGTCACTTTGTTACTAGGTTCAGGAAAAAAAATATGTATCCTCAGAAAAGGTGACGTCCACACTGACATACAAATAATGTGCAACATGATCAATACATTTATAAACCTTTTGTGTATGAGAATATCCAAGGAAACAACAACGAAAAGTAACATGTGATATTTTATCACTCCTAGGTTGGTGATTATGAAAAAAAAGTAGGTAACCAAAAACTTATGATGGTAAAGAAAAGATTGGTTCATGGGGACAAAGAATTTTATAAGGAATCTTATTTTGTAGAACAAAAGAGGGAATCTGACTGATGATATAATTGGATCAAAGTATGACATCCACCCAAAAAAACATAGGGACTTTCATTTCAGTTAGGAGAATGCGAGCTACATCAAGTAGATGCCTATTTATTCTTTTGAAAACTCCATTTTTTGTGGGCTATGGGGACAAGAAGTTTGGTGAATAATCCCCTTGGCGATAAAAATATTTTGAAAACCATGTTGCATATATTTAAATGCATTATCATAGCAGAAAAATTTAGGAGAAGTAGAAAATTGACTCTTTATTTCATATAGGAATTTGGATAAACCATCTTTGGAATTACCTTCTAACAAATACATCCAAGTAGTAGAGACCAATCATCAATAAAGGTTACAAAATACCATACACCAACACAATTATAAATACCACATGATCCCCAAACATTAGAATGAACTAAACAAAACAAAAATGGACTCCTATTATTATGAAGAGGAGGAAACATTGTCTGATAATGTTTTCCAAGCTGACAAGACTGACATGAAAAGTTTTTGGTAGACAGAGTTGGGAGAAATGCTTCAATTCAGAAGTAGAAGGATGACCAAGTCACATGTTCCATTGATGAAGGGAGCTAGTATGCGCCAGAAGAGCAATAGTAGGGTGGTCTGATAAGGTCTATAGGTAGTATAAACCATCTCCCCTTTCATATCCCCCACGAATCATCATTTTTGTCCTGAGATCCTGCATAGAGACAATTCAAGGAAAGAAGATTGCATTGAAGTTTAAGGATTTGTAATTTTACAATAGAAATCATTTTTATCAGGAATTTTAACACAAACAAAACAAACTACAAAAATATTTCTATTCATAATTCCTTTCCAAATTATAAAATAAGTAAATCCATCTACTAGATGAAGAAGAGGATGACAAGTAGATTTATTTAGGTAAGTACAAAACTTCTTATACCAGTCATATGGGATGTAGTACATGAATGAATAACCCATTCATCATTAAGTAAAGTGGAAGAGGCTTGAAAACATGAAGGGTCACTTGGGTGTTGGACATTTTTTACCTGAGGTATAATAGTAGAAACATAAGTAAGGTCAAGGTCAAAGGAACATAGTGTTACCGTATAAGGATTAGTACCAGGAGGGAAAAAGTAGAATCGCCATCAGCGTTGGTAGATGACACCTTTATTTCCCATTCTAGTTTTCCATGCTTTATCCAACAATTGTATTCTTTGATTAGTACCCTTGTAGAATTGGAAAATTTGGATTGGGACAAGGAACAAGGGGATCCTCTCCTATTGTTGTTGGGATTCTTTCTATAGCCATGACTAGGATTACCACGCCCTTGTATGGCAACCACAAGAGCAAAAATCTCCTTGGAAGTAGTAGTAGAAGTCATAGAATGAGATAGTCGAAGATATACATAATCTAAGATGTCATAATTTATTTGAAGATAACTTCATACTTAGAAGGTACATATTCCAAAATATTGACTAAATTGTATTCCCTATTACTTTTTATGCCTTTTAAAAATATCAAATGATAAGGGGTTATGAAGCTTGAGCTCGGCCCAAATCCCTTTGAAAGTGTCAAAATGTGAAGCACAGGTTGAGTTATCTTCACATTTTAGGGAATGCAAATGTTTGTATGGATCAAATACTCAGGATGCATTTCCTTTGCTAGAGTAGGGTTGGGTAAGGTTATCCCATGCCTCCTTAGTTGTGTCAGTGAAGAGTAGATTAGCATAAGTATGTGATTTTAAGCTATTCAGAATGTAGGAGAGAACTAGAGACTCATTTTCAGCCCACTTTTTAAATTTTCATTCTTTTGTCAGATGCTTCTTCGGTAGACTTCTTTTTGATAGATGTGTCTTCTTGTGGTGGAGGTAGATCAGTGAGATTCTCCATTTTCTCGAAAGAGTGCACACAAATATGAAAGAAGCATGTGCATGGGACATAGTTGGAGACGTTAAACTTCACATAGGTTACACATTTAGGGTGCGTGTCGACAATCCCAAAGAAGGAAGAAGATGAACCCATAATATACCAACACAAGGTATAAAAGAACATTAGATTTGGAGTAGCAAAAAGGGTTCGAAAGTGTTAGATATTTGACGAGTTGTGTTGATTGTAGCAGCATGCACATTAGTAGATTTGTGATGACAACTTGTTGTGCTAGGCACAGACATGCCAAGTAGGCAGCAAAATAGTATATCTAAGTCCAAAAAAAGAGCCAGAATAGGTAGTGAACCTTATGGATCACCAATAGAAATAGTAATAAGTTAGAAATATCTAATCATATAAAATAGCACATAGATAGATATTTGTAGAAGATGGTCATAGATGACCACAAAAAGGATGTCATACAACTTTTCAAACACCTATCTTTAGGGAACAAGACCGAAAGAAAAGCCATAGATAGTTCTCTTAGATTATATTATTCTGAAAAGGATATCGAAAGAAGGGAGACTAGATCTCCCTTGGTGTGATAAACAATAGTGGAGAAGAAATACAAAAGAAAGTGGGGATACGAGGGGAGGAGGCAGCGATGTCGGTTTGGAGAGGAGGAGTCTTGAGGCGGCTATACATCCTGCTCTGATACCATGTTGGAAGAAGCCATCTTTCTATATTTTGGAAAGAGTAAAACCTTGTCCAATAAATTGGAAGAGACAAAAAAAGGAAGTAAACAACAAACCCTAATGGGCCTATTATACATAGGCTCATATTACTTAAGATTTAAGTAAAAAAAACATAATAAAGAGAATAGAAGATAATTATTTCTCAACATATTCATTCCATCTCAGATTTAATGACATACGTTATATCACATTATTATCATTTCATAGATATTTAATATTTCTTCCTACCTAGGTTTGTTGGAGACATATTCACTTAGTGACGTCCTTTTTTCAAATGATTGTAAGACACATAAATTAAATGTAAGAGATAAAAATATTGATTTAGACTCATTTAATTTAGATATATTTGCTTCTTATGTTTGTACCACTCAAAACACTTTCAATTCCATCTACTCACCTCAAATCATTCATTTATCAGGTTATATCACAACTAATGATTTTATTGTTAGTAATTTATAGTTTGTTCATTATTAGTCAAAATGCTATATAATGTGGAATACAATCAGGCAAAAACTAAAACCTAACCATTGAAATAAACTGTATCGAAACAAACCAATCAAATCAGCTTGGTTTTAAGGGAGTTAATGATTTGGTTAAGTTTTAAAAACCATTAAATAGGTGTCTAGTTCAGTTTGAGGGTGCAGTTTAACCAAACCTAACCAAATTCATACATATGTCTACATATTATTACAATATACTAAATGTAAATATGGATTAACAGAATAATTTCATTTGGTTAAGAAAAAGTGCATGTTTTTCCTATACATAGGAATAAAGAGGTTGTGTAGTTCGAATTATGTGGGTTTATGAATCCCTTGGTTAATTATGCAAGAACATAACAAAAAGATACAATGAAGTGGGCCTAATCCCAATAATTACTACACTAAAACTTGTATTGTGAAAATACTTATCTAGCTTAAATTGTAGAATACTTAGTGTGTCATGCAATTTAATGTGCAAAATTAATGAGATATACATAAAATTGAATCTTACAAAATTTTATACTTTGTGGAATAAGGAATACTTGTTTGAAGTCAGTTTTGCAATACCTACATAGTTGTATAATGCTTTATTATACTTTAAATAACGTAACCTTATATACCCGTTGTGAGATATTTTTCTAATCTAGATTTTGTTTATTATGATAAATGGATTGATAAAGATGATTAAAAATGGTTTTCTCGTCCATGAAAAACCTAGTATAAACTTCACTATTTTGTAGATACTAGTTTCAAATAAATTAAAAACTAAACTATAATTCATAGTTCATTTTTGTTTGGTTTTGGATTAGTTAATAGTTTGGTTTGGTTTGAACATTTCACCAATTGATATGTATAGTTTGATCTTTAGTTTTAGTAATATATCAAATCAACCAAACTTAGCAAAACTACACCCACCCCTACATAGGAAATCTTATTATTATGATCATTTATAATGACATCAAAATAATTACACTTTCTTAGCTTAGTAATATGTAGTTCTTAAGTCAAATTTCCCTTTAAGTGGGATCTTCCACTAATAGATTTAATGTTAGCAAAATATGTGGTATATGGTTGATATGTCTTAGTAAATCTTCACATATTATAACTTGGTAGTATAATCATAATATTAATGTTTCTTACTATCAAAAGATGTATTTGTAAATACAAGGCTTATGACCTCCAAAAGGTTCTAGGGTTGTTAGATCTTACTTGGTTCATACCTACATCTCCATACTTAGGAATATCAATCATGTTATTAGGTCACCTTATTGAATTGTATAAGATGAATACAAGTGTTTAAAACACCTGGTTACCCCAATATTTACTTTTAAACATCATATTCATCATCTAATAAAAATCCATGTATATTCTATTCAAAGTCCCCAATTTCGTTATGATTTGATAAAAAGAGTATTTCCACAAAAAACATGATAAGAAATAAACTTCTTATCTATAACAATATATTATGCCCTTCGTTACTAAAATCACACAGATTAATCAATTGCTTTCATGAAATGGGTAAAATCCTACCTGGCACAATCATAGTCTCAAACCTAAATAAAAGCTCAATTTTATCTCATTTTCCATATCTCAATCAAATTCTGAAGAAAGATATGATTAAACCCAAGTTCCAACTTTAAGATATTATAAATACATTACTTTGACAAATCTCAAATCAAAATGGCATTGTTTGAGTCATTCCAGCAAATACTTGACAAATATATCCAAAAACAATTGATTTTTTAGAAAGGAAGTGATTTTATGTTTGTAGATCTAAATTAGAATAAATGAAAATCATTTATTTTAATATAAGTAATGTAGACTAGTTCAGAAAGTTTCATTTCATTATATGAACTTTGGAGCCATTTTCACCTTGAGGCAAAAATATCGACCAAATTAGGGAAAAATTGATGGATATAAGATTTATCAAAAACTATTTTAAAACAAAAACATCAGGTTAAAAAATATAAGATATTGCTATATATATATATGTAAAAGAGTATATGATAATACTATAATGAATTCCCATATTACCATGAAATCAACCAGAATATCTAAAATAGTGCTAAATTAACATGCAATAGATCAATTCATCTTATTGCATACCTAAATATATAAATAGATATTAATACACTCACCCATAATGCAATATGTAGTTGAAATACCTCCTCCTCTATTCTAAGAAGATGCATTCTAGAATTTGACAAAAGGTCCTGCCAAACTTTTATGATGTTGAAAATCACCACAAAATTCCTAGCTTGGGCTAGGAATTTGTGCTCCACTTTCATAAATACTTAGGCTACCTAAATAAATATAGTATAGTTAGAAGAAATAAAAGGAGAAGCAAAGAACTTCCTAGATTCAACTTGAATTTGGGGAAGAACTTTAGCTTGATCAACTCTAGGTTAACATCCACCCAAAATCACTTCTCTATCTTCAACCAAAATTTTTTAAAGAATAATTGCATATATTAAGGTGTTTTAGGTCGAATTAGGGATTATAAGAAGCTGATTCAGTATTTTGCAAAAAGTTCATTTATTAAGTTTCCTATAATTTTTTATTTATAAATCGATGTCACATGATCATTTGACCTCCAATTAATATAAATGAAGTTACATAAACTTTAGTTTCACCCTAGAGTACATTATTAACCTAATGTCTCTTCTATATAAAAAATTAATATATCAAATTCATTAACCATATTCAATCATTTAGGCCTATTTTTATTGCAATCCATGCCTAAACCATAATTTCCCCTACATTGGGGTTTTACCATCCTGGGTCCAATATATTCAACCATAATAGTTACATAATATGATAGCCAATTAATAAACACAATAAATCTGAGTTTTACACTAATTTGTAAAAAGTGCACTATTAAGAAAAAAGGTACAAATTAAAGGTTTATAAAGGTTGTAGTCTCACAAATCACCCCTCCTTTAAGGATTTCACCTTGATTTCAAAGTAAAGGATGAAAGATAATGATCACATCTAGTAGAATGAATCTCTCAAATTTTTATATTTTCTCTGAGTTATCCTTCTTTATCATCACACCTTATTTTGTAGGTTTTGGTATTTCATGAGTATAGTAAATAATTTATTAATAAAAGTATGATTTCAAACTGTCTCATTATTATTTCATTAAATTTATAATCAAGGGTATAATTTCTGTAATCTTCTTATATAACTCTCTCACATTTTTATTAATTATAATATTCCTTACAAAGGGGAAATATAACATTTTCATTAACATTTGCATTTAGCTTAATTTTCATGATAATCCTCATTTTACATTGTTGTCTCTTCTAAATTGTAAGTTATTTTGAGACTTTTCAACTAAAATTCAAAATTTAACAATTAGAAGTAGTTTCCTATCTTTTGACTATTCCATCAAATTTATGTTTAATTTTCATATCAAACTTTTATTACAAAACAATTTCTCTTTATTTAAGGATTTTTGTATCCATATTCCCTTTTACTATAATCTCATACTATCCTCATTTAGATGCTTGATCAACAATCGTAAGAATAGTCACATATTTGGGAAATGAGTTACCCCAAATACTACAATATCTATCTAGGGTACCAAAATATCGAGTTGTGTGGTACTATTTCCATTTTGATTATGATCAGCATGTACATCATTTTTTAACTCTAAGTTCAATTGTCCCTATAGACTCATATAACCATTGAACTAATACCAAACTTTGAGGTCCTAATCAATGATAGAAACTAGTGGCAACCTTTAGGATGACCTTAGACTAAACCCAACTTAATCTTACAAGAATAAAAAAGTGATAAAATAAAATTTATCCAAAAGTAAAAACACACAAAAAAATTCTTTTTTAATATATATATATATATATATCAATAATTAAAACAACACGTCAGTTTTAAAAGCAAACCTTGATATATTAACTATGGTTGTCATTAATTCAATCAAACCATTTCCAAATAAAATATTTCATAAATAATAGAGTTAGTATTATACATAGTTCTATTTAACAAGAAGTTACATATACAAAAGAAACAACATATTATAATACAACATTCACACCCATCCCCAAGAAAGTGAGGGAATATAGACATCTATTCTAAGAAAATTTCTCTCTTTACTTTATCATAGCTTGAACTTATTTCTGTTGTGATTATGCGTAAAAGCATGTCTAACTACTCACTTAATACAAAAGTCCTAGTGTGTTACATATCATCCAACAAAGAGAGAAAATATGCTTCTTTTTAGAATTAAAATATCATCGACCAAGATTAACTTAAACAAAATATACATTGCAATATAGACAAATAAATTTTTTCCGAACATTGAACTAGATTTTAACAACTCAAATATAAATATGACAATCTAAAAGGTTAAAAACAAATGAAGAAGTTTCAACATTCATATGAATCTAATTTCCTAATTAGCATAATTAGTTTTTGTCCTAATTAGATTGGTTGCACCAACCAAATTATAGTTAATTGAAGCCAATCCTAGCTGCAATGTAAGGTTTAGGGTTTATTGATACTACTATGATCATCCTACATTGATCTGTGTGAGGATCAAATGTAGGGACTCAAAAACTTGTCACCAACTCAAATCAGACATTGCATACGGGATAATTTGGATTTAGTTATAACATCAAAACAAAACCAATGAAATAAGGGTCAGTGATGTTATACACAGACTTGTCAATGTAAAAATACATGGAAGAATCAGGTGTAACATAACACTCCCTCAGAGTCCAAAATATTAGGACTTCTAAATTGAACTACATGTTTCCTACAAGTACATGATGTCCCATACTCTACTCTTTATGTTTTTGAATCCAAGGATCACTTTCCTAAGTCAAACTCCAACAATTCCCACATAAATCAGCAACCTTAAGATCACCTTCTCACAACTCACTAGACCCATACAACATGAATTGTTTCCCTTCCCCATAACCCAAAGACTTGGGAAGTTCTATTGTGCTTAGGGTATACTATAACTATCATGAGTTAAGGTTTCAATGAATGTTAATCTAGATTTTTCATTTTTCAAAATCCCAGTCCATTTTAAACTGTTATCTTATTAATGTGAGAGGTAAACTGACTCTCAACTTAAAACATTGTAAAACGGCCACATGTATGAAGAATGAAAATTTCATAATATCATTCAAGGAAAATGAAAATTTCACACTTCCATCGAATTTATCATTTGAATTCTATTCCATTTATCTCATATTTCCATGTCATTAGGCCATTTTCCTTAAATAGATTTCATTCTCAAGCACATACCCAAAAAGTGGATTGATAAGCATTAATAGACTGACAATAAAATGAATCCAATTCAATACATTATTAATATTGATCTTGCACTTCATATTTCATCATCATTGATATCATTTCACATGTGTGGTAAGAAATCTTATCAATATTAAATCAAATGGCAAACTCAATACATACATCCATCTACAGTGTATCATTTTCCTTGACTGGGTTACAATATAACACATTTCATTCCATAAGGTTACCAATGGTTAACTCTGTATTTATATAATCTCATTGCAATTCAAGAATGGAAATTGTACTTAAATCAATTCAATACTTCCTTATTTATTGAGTTATACATGAACATCATTATTCATCCTTCAAAGATCTTTTCAATAATACTAAGCATGAACAACATATTATGTCATGGAAATAAAACCACATAACTAGTTTAATAATCTCTTTTATTGTTTGTTACATTATAAATAATAATATATTCCCGTTATTGACTTATGTTAAGTTATGTACATTGTCAATATAACAATCAACCTCTAGGAATAAAATCAAGCTCCTAACTCCATATTTATATTTGATGACTCACTATTCATTTCTAATTCATCATTTATCTATTCATTCCATTTTTGATTTAATGACATACTTCTGATAACATTAGTACCATTCAATTTATATTTGTTATTTCTTCCCACTTAGGTTTATTCAAGGCATATTGTCCTAGTTACCTTTCTTTCAAATAAGTGGAAAACACACTATACAAGAGATAAGACACTGAATTAGTATAACATTCCCAAAGTTTTAAAAAAAATTAATGCAAGGGTGTGATTTGATAATCCAAGCAGAAAAATAAATGGAATATGATGACCATGATTGAGAAATTAGAGTCCTATACCTCGCTTAGGTGTTCAATTTAAGTGAATAAAGTTATATTGATCAAATATGTTAATTGCAAATTTGGTGGAGATATTATATTGGTTCAAGTTTCAAATTTGTAATAAAAAATTTTGTAAGTCTTATGGAAGGAGGGATAAGGCATGAGCCATCGTCCATAGAACCAAATAAAAGCTAATTTTGGGTCAATTAGGGTTTACATATGGGTCCTTGGGATACAAATTTGGAAAATGGGTATTTGTTCTTATGATAAATACTCATGATAATTTTTATATCTAGATAATCTAAATATAGGATGATGGAAGACATTTTAGAAGATTCTAAGCTAACCTACTATTGCCTGGAGATTGAGTTTTAGATAATAATATATGATTTAATGAAGTACCTTATTTTTGTTGTGTGATAATAGTAAAGAAAGGATTATTTTAAATTTTAGTAATAAGTGGAGAAATGATGTGAATGATACAAAGATTCCTTTTGAGATGTAGTTTTATTTAAAATGAAGTATACCTTTTTAGGGAATGAATGGTTTTTCTTAGACTTAGATGCGGTCCTAGGTAGAATAGATGGCTAGGAGGTCCTCACCTTCGCTCAGTCTCTCCTGTAGAACCCTAGAGACAAAAAATACCTATTTCCTCAAAACCAAATTCCCTATCTTATCCCTCTATCATTTCAACTACCCTCACACTTTACATTCAAGGAAACCCACATTGGATAACACATTTCACACAACAAACTACCTACAATTATAACAAGGAACCCTTGAAGAAATACTATAATTTCTCTATAGACTTAAAGTAGGTTACAAACATCAGGATTCTACCCCATGCCTATATAAGGCCACAGACATCCTCGAGCCACAGAGTAGAACATCTCCAAATTTGCAATACCCCAGTATGACAAGGACATCAACTCCCAGCCTCAGGTTCTCACAGAAGTGGGATGATCATAATCCTGGAAAGGAATTTTCCAACTCGCAGGAAGATCTAAATACTTCTCCACCCTCTTTGAGATATCAAGGGAAATCTCTAATCCTATTTGCATCTCCAAATCTATGTACATAGACAACTTAAAAGAGATGCCCATCCTCACAACTCATGCCAGACCAACCAAAACTGCATTTCCTCTAGGACTGATAGGATCATGTGGAGGTGTTAGTATCCTTTCCTAAACTCTTGACTCCCAAGTGAGATGATTCATCGACCTGGTTGAACCTGCTTCATGGCGAGATCAATCCTCCTCACAAGAAGGAAGAAGATCCTAGAGGGGGTAATTTACTAAAGGGCATCTGGGGGCCTGTTCAAAGGGTAAGGGCCCTAGAGTCTTTTGATTAATATTAAACATACTCTGATCCATATTAGAAGAAGGATTTCTTTTTATGATGTGTATAGTTTCCACTGGTATAATAATGTCTAAATTTGCAGTAATTATAGAAAATGCATCTTCTTTGATTATCACCATATTATATATAAATTTACCTTGAAAAGGGAGTAGATCAAGAATATAATAAAATTAGAGCTCAATTATGGTTCATGTTCAAAATTTTTCCTTAATAAATGATTATAAAGTTATGACTGCATACAAACCATATTTTGGATAAATATGGTGATGAAATCAATTAATATGCTTATTTAGACTATAGTATG
The DNA here is from genome assembly GCA_963693085.1 of Alisma plantago-aquatica. Taxonomy (NCBI): domain Eukaryota; kingdom Viridiplantae; phylum Streptophyta; class Magnoliopsida; order Alismatales; family Alismataceae; genus Alisma; species Alisma plantago-aquatica. Next base: position 1,392,348,948 of record OY856409.1, read on the forward strand.
TTGTGGTTGAACAATGATCAAATTCCAATGTCTCAAATGGGACTTGAAAGATAATGGCGACCTTTTAGGGTTTTGAAGAAATAACTGAAGGAATTAGGGTATGACTCTAATGATTACATCCTACAATGATCTTAACCTGCCTGATATAATATAATTGTTCTTAATGATACGATCTGCTGTTCTGAGAATTAGGGATACACCTAATGGTTAACTATGGTTTCCAACCCTTGGAAATCATGATGATTTATTTATTGATTACATGCAGATTGTTCAATTGATTCATTGATTGTATGAAAAAGGTGTGTGATTATCTTATGAATACCCAAATATATTAACTACTTATGTATTTACATATGGTTTTCAAAGTATTGAATAGTATGATAAACTCATTGGAGGTTTATTTAATTCATGTTCATTATAACACCAATATATGTACCATATAAAGGAAAGTATGATATTCTAAACATAGTGTTAGAACTAATAAGTGTCTTATCATACAATTCTTGTGATATATAGTGAAGTGATTACACCGAAGGTGGTACAACAAACATGGGTTACATTATTTTAAAGAAAATGCAAGTTTATATGTGCAATTATTTTATGGTTGAGAATATATGTTGATATCTTAGATTCACACTTTTGTATGCACCCAAGTAGAGAATTTAGCAATAAATTGATTTGTGTATTCATTTTTCATCATGTTAGTTAGCTGATGTATGTTGTGATATGATGACTTTAAAATTCAAATAAATACAATGAAGATATATAAGTTTATGTCTCAATGAGGATTAGTTAGATATTGTATCTTTAAATGTAGCATATTATTTTCATGTAGTCTCCATTTATGTAGAATATCATGTACACTCCTTGAAGATAAATTGACAACCTCTAGTATCATTAAAAGTATGAAATGAAATTATTTGTTATTTCAGAAGTTTAAATCCTAGAAAATTGAGTTTATTGTCTTTGTCCCTGTAGTCTACCTTCAATTCTAGGTATGTCGAGGAGGGAGTCATAAAAGTTGCTATCTCGCAACATATTACAAATAATGAATTTTATTTAGTATTTTCATATGTTCCTTAGAGACATAAGGGAGTTACTAGGGAATTTTCTGAACGTAATGGTGTCTAGAAAGGATCCTAACTTGGGGCTGGAAAAACTTAACTCCTCTTTAGTAATAGGAAAACAAGGACTCCCAGGCCCCTATCAATTCTACCTGGTCAAAGTTTGAGGTTTTGGTTTGAATTAAATACCTCTAGGTCTTCCCATCTTAAATTTTGTCCTCTTCTCACCTATTTTCTTTCCTAATTAAACCTACAATCAACTAATCTCCTCATCTTCAGTTTGGATTTCATGAAACTTATGTCCCTCTAGGAAGTGTAAACCCTATAGAGACATAGGGATGGGTTGAGATACCCCAATTGTCTAGGAAGGACATGGGTTTGGATAACCAGTCTGTTATGAAAACCTAAGTGGGTAAAGGAAAGATAAAACCATTAGATGAATTGATTAATCCTTACCCCTAATCAACAACCCTAATTATGCAAAAATAAAGAATAGATGCAAGAAAGGATACCCTGCCCAAACAAACACTAAGTGGTAGTAAAGGAAAATAATACCCTACCAATGAAAACCCTAAGTAGGTATACAAGAAATAAAAATTCCAAATGTGTTTTCTTTATTCGGTTTGGTACCACATATTTGATACCATATGTTCACATGCATGCAAGTACGTAGAGTACCAATAGTTGTTCACTCATGAAAGTCACACATTATGGGTCTAGTATATGAATATTGAGCATAAGAAACCAATAATTATGCTAGGGAAAAATATGATACCCTCACTTCATCTTTTAGGGTTGGCATCCAAACTAGGGGTGGGTCAACCCGGGGATGGGAAAAGACTTATGGGGGATAGAATAACCCCAAACCCATTGGGTCACATTGTGGATAGAAGTCCTGACCTCCTCCAAAATGCGAAGAAGGCATCCTAGTTTAGAACCTCCCCAAGCAGTATGTTTTGCCTTGTATTAGGTTTTGAAATTTTTGATACCTAAGGACATGATAAAAGGACCTCAACTCAAAGAGATAAATATGATGGAATGGAATTGTTAAAATTCAAAAATCCCTACCACTACCTAGTCATACTAAGTGGTCCTGAATAATTGAAAATTAATTACATCATATGCAAATGTGAAAAAAAATCACACTTTGAGGGATCAAAAAAAATGTGAAGAAAATTGGTGAGTTGAATCCTAGGGTAATTATGGAATGTCAAGAAAAGCACATTGACAGAAATGTAATAGTGTTGCATCTAAGGTATGTAAGCCCTAACACATCCAAGTCTGAACAAGAAAGATGTATGTTTGATACTAAGGTCCAATATGCATATATATTAGTATGAAAACCTTAGTTGGATAAATATCAAGAAAAATGTGTAATGATATTTTAACACATTTAAAGGAAATCTACATACACCTAAATATAGACTCTCCTTGTTAAGGATAAGTAGTAAGACAAAGATATATAATGGAATTGGAGACCCTTATACTGGAACAAGGTGTAGTTAATAAGAGTAACGGTAGAAAGGAATGACATATTAATAAACCATAGGTAGGGCAGAGTCCCAAGTCAACACTAGGGTCAAGAAAGGAGGCTTAATGGTACGTGAGACCTGACAGGTCAGGATGTGAACATGCCCTAAGTATGTAAGGCCATGGGGTTAGGAGAAATCCATCCATGTGTACACACGGCTCATGGGGTTACAAGAATGGCCACCTCCAAAAGTAGATGAGACTACGGGTTAATGGGAAAGGCACACCATTAGTACATGTTCCTTGGGGTCAATAGGAGATCAACCCAGAGAGAGCTTATGAAAATGGCTAAGGCTAATGACACATAAGATGTAGATGTAAGGAATATGAGAACTTATTTCATAATGGTGGAAATATAATATTAAGGGATATTGTACATAAACTCTATTTTTGAGAAAAAAAACATTATTTCCTATGTGTTCATGAAATTTTAAGAAAAAATGTGGAATTACAATGTATCAATGTCATTGTTGATAATTACCAAACCTAAAATATTAATTAAAAAATAATATGTGGATGAATCATTGCTTCACATGAAACACGTCGATCTTTGTATTCAGACTATAAAAAAAATATTTATTTCATCTCAATATGGATGTGAGAGATTGGATATCCACATGAGAAACATATAATAGACATAAGAGGATGCATAAACCAAGTTATGATTTATGACACAATTCAGGGAATAAGAGTGGTAACTCGCCCTCTTTGGAATATTGATGATTAATAAGTTTGAAACTTGAGCAATCAAAATGAGATATTTGCTTACATTCTCGGTGAAGGTCATAATTCGCAGGAACATCCCCTAGTCTTAATCAGAGGAGGTAGAGTGAAAGATTTGCTAGGCGTGAAATCCCATTGTATTTGAGGGGTCAAAGATTTGCTGGGAATTTCGGATCAAAGAAGGGGAGTACAAATGAACCATAACTATGTATACCTATTCCTAATAGACAACATAAAAAAGAAATCACTTATTGAAATGAAATCACCAAGTGATGATACCACATAACACCATGAGAATGTGGAAATACTCTTAGACTAAATTTGGTTCCAACCTCATAATATAGATCAATTAAATTTCAATGAAATTCATTAATAATAATCTATATAAATCCCATTCAGAGAAGGTTTCTAGATCCAATGCATGATGATAAATTCATTACTCATTCACCTTAACCAAATAGGGTTCAAACTTTAGGGACACTATTACTTTTCAAGGTGGTGTAACATCCTCATAACTTAAAAATTTAGATTTAATTCAAGGATGTGATGTGATAACAAAAAATATTTGGTGCAAAATGTTAAGAGATCGCTTCAACATGCATCAAGAGGCTAAGAAGGTCCAGCTTCAATCTTAGGACATGCTACAAATGATAATAAATAGTTCAACTTGAACAACTCAGTAATGTGACACCCCGTGCCACACAAAGCAAGATTACTAGAAATGATTAAAATTAAAATAATTTTCATAAAACTATCAAACATAAAGAACCTTTACATACAAGTACTTTCATGCCTTAAAGCACTTATTGCGTGTGCCATCAACCTGTTACCAGAGTTCCTATTCCAAAACATATATACATATATCCACAACAACTGTATACAAAAGGGCACACAAGCCAAGGGTGCATTGAAAGCATGTCCATGAAAAGTCTGTATAACATCCCCAAGGACCCGAGTGTACATGGATGAGTCTTCCACTCTACCAACAAAAGGCATCCGAAAACATTTCCAAGCTATTCCTCTTCTTGCTGCTACTCAACCTGTGTTACATGATTTCTACCTCTTCATGCACAACCACCTAAAAAGGATGTGGGAAACCCACAGGGTGAGATTCTAAATATCAGTGGGAGATGTATAACTCTCCACCAACTCTATTATTATCACAGATAACATAAATAAAGTAGTAGGAAATTTACAACTATAAGATGCAGGTAATCACTATCAACAAGATGAGAAATTACTATGGAATTATGTAACATCTTAACAAATTAAAAGGAATATGAAGAAAATGTATAATTCCTATCAACAATATCATATAAAGTTCAAGAAAGGCCTCATCCAATGTTTTCATATTTGATCTTATACAAGTATACTACACAGCTGATTATGTATGTAATTATGACTCGAGGATTTGAGTCGTACCACCCAAATCCTACCGACCACTTCTAAGTCAAAATCAGTTCCATTGAAGGTATAATGGAAGAGCCGGAATCCACAACCTCACCTTCCTCAGTCATTACGATTAGACATGTAGTGACATCACAAGTCAACTGCTTCCAATGGCATATAGTCCAACTATACAAACCTAGCCTGCCTTGGTACAAGTCACGGTGTAGTGAAAGTGAGCTATGACCCACTATCACACTCTTCCAAGGTATGGCCCGCAACCAATCCTGTGAAATCTCATAACATAATATCACTGAGCTATGACCCAAATCCACACTCTTCCAGGTTTGGCCTGCAGCCAATTTTGTATCACATATTCTGGATGTAAGGGGATATTTGTCCTCACCCCTGCATATTAAAAAATATGTGCTCCGAGTTAAACTTGTTTCACTATTCAACAAATACTGACAATGAATGGATCTATGGCACATGACAAACTACAAGATTAGGTTCCACGTGATTATAAGAATCTTTTATCATCAATCAAGTTACAATGTACAACCTCTAAACAAATTCTGCACAAATAAGGGCATAACACATCACTAGACATATTTGAGCACATAGGGTGAGATCTCATCACATTATCACTTAATACTTATCATTCATCACAAAGACCACATTTCTTATGGTAACAACCCCTCCTCTCATCACTGAGGAAATCACCATCGCATACAAGGCAATAAGCCATCATTATGACATAAGACCAATTACCTCCTCTTTCAAGGGTATCAACAACACATATGTCTCACAAGGCCCATTCAAGCATATCATAAGCAACATAACACATACCTGGCTATGCTTATTGACGTGGTTTATCATCTCACTAACAAATTCACTCGGGGTTGAAATCCCAGAGTTTTTACCAAAACCATGTGCAATAATACCACCCGCAAGTGGACGTGTCTTATCGCAGTATAGTTAAGGATTGAATCCCAAGGGACAATGTTTTTAAGAATCATTCCTAGTCTAGTCCAGTTCAAGTAAGGCTAATATTTAGAGCAAAGGTTGGTTTGAGTTTAGTTAAACTAAATATAGCAAAGTAAAGAGTAGAATTAAAGTTGAATCTAGATTAATGATGGGGATCACTGGGGTGGTCTCAGGTTGCAAAACCACTACACATGCAAACATATCCAATCACAAATATCCAGGAAAGATCTAACTATCCAAATAGAACTACTATGAACCCTCCCGAAGGGATGTTTAGGTCTGCGTAAGTATCACCTTAGGCATCAGATGTCTCGCCACCATCCGGATCATGCACTTACGGTTCCGAAGATACATAAATCCAACTGATGTTGTGGCCCTCCCTGAGGGATGTTTAGGCACACAGAAGCATCGCAGTGGGCTAGATGGCTCATCCCCTCACAAATCATACACTTATGACCTTAAGGAATCCCATTCTATTTCTAGTTCGGGAGTCAACCACGTTAATTGACATTCTATCCTACATATTGAAGTTCTCACAACATAGGAAAGAACAAGCTAAAAGAAAGCAGGTGATCAGTCTACAAGCAAGCATCGACGATTAACAATGAAATGAAAAGTCATATACATTGCCTTGGAATGTTAATATGAAAAGAAATGAAAGCATGGGAAACGGGGCTAGTCTCGGAACCCCAGCGAAATGAAACTACTCTCTCATGATGCGAGAAACAAGAACAACAAGGGAGAGAGAATATTTCGCCATGAGCATGATGTAGAAGGTGGTCGTAGCTCGGTGAAGATGATGCGGTCTTCTACGTCATGTCGAGGAAGATCTGAGATGAGGAGGAAGAACCACCAAGGTAGACTGGGATGATCTTCTTCTCCACCTTCTTTCTCCTCTTGACCTCCTTGCTCCTAGTAAGAGGAGCAAGTTGTGGATGTATGTGATTATCGGGATCGAACCTACGTTCAGGCAGCCTATCGGCGTCCTGGGTCTGATGCCCCAAATGAGGACCCTGTTGGACCTATTTATAGGCTTGGATGGGGTCTTCACGATTTAGACCCTCTTGCAATCTTCACAATTTGGACTCTTAATATTTCCTCACGGTCTTGAGTTTAAATGGTTTGGAAGACCGTTTGTTTTTTTTAACGGTTTGAGGACTCACATCCAAATAGTCTTGGAGATCAATTAATATCCTCATGGTTTTGTAGATCATTTCCTCTCAACCGCTCTTCAACTTAATGGTTTGATGTGTGCCCAAACGGTCTTGGGCAATTGGTCTTGCACGGTCCCTTCATCCGAACGATCTTCATCTTTCATTCTCTCACAATCTGGGATCCTCACAGTCTAGAGTCCTTGTGGCCTAGCGGTCTTGACAAAGACCAGTGCTGCCTCCAACCGGTCTTGGTGTCTCGTTTTTAACAGTCTTCTTGCAACTGGTCCTCGCCTCGTGGTTTGGAAGGGTCGCCGCTCTTCTCGGTCTTCTGACTCATTTTTGAAGTCTTGGCTTCCAATCGGTCTTTGGTTCCTACCTTAATGGTCTTCATCGGCGTCTCGGTCTTGCACCTTAGCGGTTTCAGCTCAGTGCTCTTCGCAGTTTGGAAACTGTGAGCATTCTTCATGGAGTCGTCTACTCTGTGGTAGTGGAGGTCAGTAGGTCATGCTTGAGGGAAGGATAAGGTGTAGAGTTGCAGGTCTAGGCGATGGAGGATTAGGGTTGCAATGGTGGTCTATTGTAGGTGTAAGTGACGAGGAGCTTACGAGGAGCAAGGGTCACGATGTGGAGGTGAAGAAAGTGGCAGGGATGCAATCGTCGTAGACTGATACTGGTGCAGGTCAGAGGGTTAGGGTTGTATGTGTTTGTGGGAAGGTGATGATGATTAGGTGACGATGGACATGGATGGTGGCTGCTCCTTGTGGTATTGGGGTCGTAGCTTCCTTGCGGCCCTGAAGGATCATGAGGGCATGTCAAGGTGTGAAGATTGAAAGAAGGAAAACAATAGCCCAAGATCGTTTGGGCAGACCATGTGGTTGAATGGATAAGGACCATTGATATGTGATCGTGTGGTGAGGAGAAGGCCCAAGATCGAATGGATGATCGTGAGGGCAAAAGTGCTAGGGGGTGGAGACCGAATGGTGTGCAGACCGAATGAATGAAACTGATTGGATCAAGAACGTTTGGTCAAACCAAGGCTGAGTGGATCTTGAGTGAAGGTGAGTTCTAGTTGATGGTTGAACCTCAATCGTGACCTGCATAAAATCAATATAAACCCAGTTAATAATCTTGAAAATTGAACTATATAAGAAATTTTGCATTTTGCATGATTTAAGGAGATGAAATAGAATTTATTTTGTCAATTTTGGCCCAAAATGGCGACTGAAAATCATGATGAATGTGCATTCATCAAAACAACCTGAACTTAAACGTTGCTCATCCTCGAGTAACACAAAATCTGAAACAGTCGCCATATGAATACTTTCAAGTCGTGTGATTGCCTCCTCTTCACATCACAATTGTTTCCTTTCTTCTTACAATGACTAAGCATCTAACTTCCTAAGATCACTGAACACATCTTACCATATCTTCGTTCCTGAGTTTGTTTTCCAATATCACTTCCTCTTCACTTTTTCCAACAACAAGCAATTCTCAGAGTTTTGTAAGAGTCCATAGATATCCGCAGAATGACAAGTGTGCACCCGATCTGACACTGGTGTATTTCAAGATAGTAGAGGCATGCATTATTCCTTTAGGTAGAAAAGGGGATGAATGGTTGTATGGAAGGAAGAAATAAGTCTCTCCTCTATTCGACTCGAGATTTTTATTTTATGATTGCAATTTCATTGATTGCATTTTTTTGTGTGAATCTCTCCTCTATTCGACTCGAGATTGCATTTTCTTGTGCGCATTGGCATCTTTTCTTGATGATACACACCTATTTATTAGAGAGGGGTATGGAAGAAGAAGATATAGAGGGAAGTGGAGTGCCACCACGAACTTAGGGTTTGGCACTATTTTGGCTATTTTTGTTTCTTTTTGATGGATGGAGGGGTACAAAGATGATAGAAGAAGTGTAGAAGAGAGTTCAGATCAGAATGCAACTTGATTTACAATTCATTGCATCAGGTCGTTCTCTTTATCATACTCTGATCAAATAATGACTTGATGAGGATCTGATGGGGGTTCCATGTTATTTTGCCACTAGTCAGTTAGGAAGCATGACATGTTTGATCCCTATCAGTTTGACATATGCTTGTAATTTTTGCAGAAGGATCATGATGTTAGGATTCATAAGCTACACCAGATGATTTCAATCAATAGGCTAGTTTCAAAAAGTTGTCCTTTTGATGGTCTGCTTCGAATAAGGAGGGTGTAATGATTCAAAATGCATAAAGATAAAAACTAGATGATTAGGTAATGACTTTTATTGAAACAGAAAATGTCAAAATTTCATCAAGGTTTTGTTCAATTTCTTTGAAAACTTTAAATTTTTTGAAAGTTTTGATAAAAAATGCAACGATGAAATCTTATGTCTGAAATAGATGGATGAAGGTGGAAAGTAAAGTACGTACTACCCACCCTCCACCCCAAACTTATAAATTTTCTTGTCTCGAGCAAACTCTAAATCCAAGATGGAGGGGAAAATTCAAGCCGGTTGAACCCCCAGATCTGGTTGTGTTCCAATCAGCATGCGTCCTCCATCAGAAAATTTCAAAAATGAAGATTAATCAGAACTCAAGATAGCATCTCGTGATGCAATTTTTATTTAGTACAAAATTTATCTAAAATTAAAAAAACAAAATTAAAGAATTTTTTTAATTCAAAATTAAAAGTAAAATGAATTTATTGATTAGGTTGCCTCCCGACAAACGTCGTTGTTTTATGTCGATGGCTCGACTTGATTCCTTCAACTTTATGGTGGATATGTTGGATTGGTGAGTTCCAGCATTGCTTCGGTGCATGTGTCGGCTGAGGTGAAATATCTCTTCAAGCATTGACCATTAGCTACAAATCCACCTGACTTTTCACTCCATAAATAGAAAGCACCATGTGGGGAGATGCTCTTGACAATGTAAGGTCCAGACTAGTGAGAACAGAGTTTTCCTGGGAATACCTTCAGTCTTGAGTTGAACAATAGAACTTGGTCTCCTACTTGTATGTCCTTTCTTTTTAGATGACCATCGTGCCAAAATTTCATGCATTCTTTATAGATTCATGCATTCTGATAAGATGTCATTTGGAGTTCTTCCAACTCCTGGAGTTGTAGAATCCTGGCTTGGCTTGCTTCCTTCATATCAAAATTTAGTTGTTTTATTGCTCACCATGCTTTGTGTTTGAGTTCTACAGGCAGGTGGCATGCCTTTCCATAGATTAATCGAAATGGTGTAGTTCCGAGAGGAGTTTTAAAAGCGGTGTGGTAGGCCCATAAAGCGTCATTGATTTTCACTTACCAATCTTTTCGGTTGTGGCCTACTGTCTTTTCCAAAATAACCTTGAGTTGACCGTTAGAAACCTCTACATGTCCACTTGTTTGTGGATGGTAGGGAGAGGCCACTATGTGGTTACACCATATTTCCTTAGCAATACTTCAAAACTTCTTTCTAGAAAATGAGAGCCTCCGTCGGATATCACGGTGTGTAGGACTCTGAAATGGGAAAAAATAATATCCTTGAACATCTTGATAATAGGTTTGGAATCGCTTGTTACGGTTGGTGTGGCCTCTACCCATTTTGAGACATAATCAACCGCGACTAGGATGTAGGAAAATCCATGTGAAGATGGGAACAAACCCATGTAGTCCACACCCCAAACATTAAAAATCTCAATTTCTTGCCACAACTTGAGTGACATCTCATCTATTTTTTTTTATGTTACCCGTTCTCTAACATTTGTCACATGATAGAACAAAGTTGTAGGAATCTTTGGATATGGTTGGCCAAAAGAAACTACATTGCAAAACTTTCAAAGCAGTTTTCTTAGAACTCATATGGCCTCCAACTGGGCCTGAGTGGCATTGCTCTAAAATGAGTTGGGCTTCCTCCTCAACGATACAACATCTGTAGAGACCATCGGCACAAAGCTTAAAGAGATACAGCTCATCCCCGTGATATTGCTTTACATCATGCATGGATTTCTTCAGTGCATTACCGGTGCATTCAGGGTGGATGATACCGGCGGAAAGCTAGTTCACATAGTCTGAGTACCATGGGGAAACTTCTGAGACTTTGATAAGTTGATCATCCAGAAGAGAATCGTTAATCGAGATCTTCTCATTTTCTAGAGTGTGAATACGAGTGAGATGGTATGCCACAACATTCTCTATACCCTTCTTATTTCTTATCTCCAGATCAAATTCTTACAAGAGGAGAATCCATCTAATCAACTTGGTTTTAACATCTTTCTTCTCCAAGAGGTAATGAATTGCAGCATGATCCGTATAGACAATGACTTTTGAACCAATGAGATAGGATCTGAACTTGTCAAATGCATACACGACTACAAGGAGTTCCTTTTCAGTAGTCGAATAGTTCCTCTGAGATTCATCGAGGGTCTTAGATTCATAGTAGATTACATAACGTTTCTTCTCTATACATTGGCCTAAAACAACACCACAACGTAATCATTGGCATCACACATAATTTCAAATGGGTAATCCCAATCGGGAGCTCTGATGATGGGTGTTGTTGTAAGGGCATGCTTTAGGTTATTGAAACTCTTGACACATTCTTCGTCAAAATGGAAATCAACGACCTTTAGCAACAATTTCGCCATCAACTTCGTTATCTTGGAGAAATCCTTTATAAACCATCTGTAAAAGCCTACATGACCAAGGAAAGTGCGGACTTCTCTTGCATTTGTCAGGATAGCGAGTTTGGAAATCACTTCAATTTTTGCTCTGTCTAGCTCGATCCCTCTACTACTGACTCTATGGCCAAGGACAATGCCTTCCTTTACCATGAAGTGACATTTATCCCAATTTAACACAAGATGTGCTTCTTCACACCATTTAAGGAAAAGGGAAATGAGCTTCAGACACGAGTCATATGAATATCCATATACGATAAAATCATCCAAAAGGACTTCCATGATAGTTTCAGTGAGACCCATGAATATAGCTGCCATGCAATGCTGGAAAGTTATAGGCGCATTGCAGAGGCCGAACATCATCCTTCTAAAGGCATATGTTCCAAATGGGAAAGTAAAAGTTGTTTTCTCTTGGTCATCTAGATGTATAAGGATTTTATAGAATCTAGAGTAACCATCGAGATAATAGAAATATTCTTGGCGAGCCAATCGTTCTAAGACTTGGTCAAGAAAAAGGCATCGAGAAATGATCCTTTTGGGTTGCCTTATTCAACTTCCTATAATCAATACACATCCTCCACCTAGTGATCTTTTGAGTGGGGATGAGTTCATTGTCCTCATTTCGTATCATAATAGTTCCACCTTTCTTTGGGACAACATGCACGAGACTCACCCATGGCGAGTCAGATACCGGATAAATGATTCCAGTAGTGAGTAGTTTAATGACTTCTCGACAGACTACTTCCTTCATGTTTGGATTAAGCTTTCTTTGATGTTCCACGGTTGGCTTGCGATCTTCCATCATGGGGATTTTGTGCATGCAAAGCGCCTGACTCACCCCGGTGAGATCACTCATCTTGTAGCCAATGGCTTTTCTTCTCTCCTTTAATTCAGTCAGGAGTTTATCTTCTTGTTCAGTTGTTAGGTCAAAATTTATAATGACTGGGCAGACCTTGAGATCATCCAGAAACACATACTTCAATCCCTCGAGTAGGGGTTTCATTTCAGGGGCTTCTGGTTTCTTGCTTGATTCTTCAATAACATTCACAGCCTTGAGTTCCTCAAATTTGGCTTTAGGATCTTGTTTAGCAGTGTCGAGGTGGTGAAAAAAAATTTTCATTTGTTCGTCAACTGAACTTTCTGCATTTGGATTAGTCAGAGCCACTTATAAAGGATCTTCTTGTTCATAATCCTCTTGAATGAGGAGTGACATCTGCTCTATGCACTCAATAAAGTAGACTTCTTCTTGCATGCTTGGTCTTCGCATACTTTCAAAAACTTTGAACTCGAGAGTTTCTTTGCCTAGTCTGAGCAACAAGGTTCCTACTTCAACATCAATCAGAGCTCTTGTAGTGGTAAGGAACAAATGACCAAATATGAGAGGGTATCTGGCATCTTCTTTTATGTCCATAATGACAAAGTCACATGGAACATAGGAATCTTTGCCTACCTTGACAGGTACATCTTCAATGATTCCCATGGGAGGAGTCACGATGTTATCTACAAGTTGTATGGTCATGCCAGTCGGGAGCAGTTTAGCAAACCCTATCCTTTTACAAAGGCTAAGTGGCATGATAGAGATGCTAGCACCAAGATTGGCCAATCCTTTCTTACATGAAGAGTCGTCGATATGGCATGAAATCCAAAGGATCCTGGATCTTTCTACTTCTTTGGCATCTTTCTCTGAATAATGTCGTAAGTGGTCATTGCTAATTTGACTGTCTCATATTCTTCATTCATATACTTCCTTGTAAGGAGAGACTTTAAGTACTTTGTCCATGTTAGTATTTCAACCAGTGCATCAAGAAAGGGTATATTGACATGAAGTTTCTTCATAGATTCTTTGAATTTGTTGAATCGAGTGTCAAGCTTTGTCTTCCTCAATCGAGCTGGGAAAGGTATACAAGGCTTGTATATTGGCACATCTGGCTCAGGTGTTTCTGGTTCTGCATCAGTTGGTTTCTCAGACTTTTCTCTTCTGACTTATCAGCAGTAGCTGGTCCTTTTAGTTGAGACTCAGGTGTTGTTGTTTCTTGGATGATCACAAAAGCATCCTTGTCCATAATATCCACATGTGTCTTAATAGGAGGATCAAAATAATCTTTTCTAGATTTTGTGGTGACAGCCTTCAGTTGTTCTAGGTGCTTAGGATTGTTTTTTGGTTGGCCAACAAAGGCTCCAGTAGGTGGCTTTATGCTGCTGCAAGTTGAGCTAGTTGGGATTCGATGGCTTTCTGATGGGCTTGCTGGTTAGCTATCATAGTCTGTTGCGACTGTAACATCTTCTCAATGGATGACATCTTGTCATCAGGAGAGACTGGACTGGCTTGTTGCCCTTGTTGTTGATGTTGGTAAAGGACTTGGTTGGGATTCTAGAACTGAGAATTGTTCTGATAATTGTTGTAGTTCCTGCTATGAATGTTAACCCTAAAGTTTCCTTGATTCCAAAAATTTTGTTGTTGATTATACTAGAATCCTGGTGGGCTTCGTTGCTGATTATTTGAACTAAGTTGTCATGAGTTTTCTACTCCTGAAGGATTTCCATATTGAAAACTAGGAAGGTTCCTGTTCTGATTCGGATTGTAGTATCCTTGACCAGGGATGGTGTTGACATCAATAAGATTTTCCATTTGACCATTATCTCCTTGGCCATAAATGTTGCTTAGAACAACATCATAAAGAACATTGTAGGCTAGTGTAGAATGATCAGTGCCTTTACATGCTTCACAGAACAATGAAGCTGACTTTCTCTGTTCTTGTTGTTGTGGGAGTGAGTGTCTTCTTACATAGGAAGTGAGGGATGATTCAATATGGTCTTTCTTGGCAACTAAGAGTTTGAGGGTTTCATCGATAGACTTGTACTCAGGAATATCTTGAGCCATAGCTACCTCCAACACTCATTTTCCTATAGATCTAACCCAATTAGCTTGATTTTCAGCTCCAAAGGTGACAACCTTCCATGCGTTATCATAACTTTGACGCATGAAGTTTCCTCTAGATGAGGAGTCTAAGAATCTCTTTATATCATCATCCACACCCCTATAGAAGATATCGATTAGTTGATTCTTAGGAATGCCATGGTGTGGACACTTGCATAGAATCTCCTTATATCTTTCCCATGCTTCAACAAGGGATTCTCCAGGGACCTGAGTGAACATTGTTATTCGATCCCTAATTTCATAGGTGAGAGAAGGAGGATAGAACTTTTCCAGAAAAACATTTTGAAGTTGTTCCCAAGTGGTGATGGGTTCACATTACAAGGAATTGTACCAACTTATAGCTCTATCAGCAAGAGAATACTTGAAGAGATGGAGTCAGTACTCCATTTTGCTTTGTCATTGCACATAGATCGATAAACCTCAGAAGGTGTTCTTGAATAGTGTCTCCTTGTTTACCATAGAATGGGATGTTTTGAATGAAGGTGATCCAATGTGCCCTTATTTCAAAATTTGGAGCGTTAATGGGAGGAGGTTGCACTGGGTGATGAACGTCAGCAACTTTAGGGATTGAGAACTCCCTAAGGTCCTTCTGCAGTTCTGCTGCTTGAGCTACTGGGATCTTTGTTTCAATTGTAGCTCTAGCTTCTTACATAAGCCTATCTCTTTGTACAACAAGGTCTTGAGCAACCCTTCGGGCCATTTACTCTTCTTGAGCCATCCTTGCTTGGTTCTCTCTGTTCTAATGATGAAATGTTTTGTCTATCTTAGGATCAAAGCTAGCAGTGAGACCAAGACTGTTTGAGTGGTGCATGCACTAGTCTTTGTTGGTACCTGGGATGGAAAGATTTTTCAGAAGTGAGATTGATGGAGTAGAACTAAATTCAAGTGAATGATAAATTGTATCAAAAGAAAAAGCAAAATCCTAGATTAGCCTTAATGGAACTAGATTTGACTAACTGATTCCATTATCCCCAGCAACGGTGCCAGAATTTGATGTGGTTTATCATCGCACTAAAAAATTCACTTGGGGTTGATCTCCTAGAGTCATTAACAAAACCTTGTGCAATAATACCACCCGCAAGGGAACAGGTCTTATCGCAATATACTTAAGGATTTAATCCTAAGGGACAACATTTTTAAGAATCGTTGCTAGTCTAGTCCAGTTCAAGTAAGGCTAATATTTAGAACAAAGGTTGGTTTGAGTTTAATAAAGCTAAATGCAGGAAAGTAAAGAGAAGAATTAAAGCTGAATCTAGATTAATGACGGGGATCACTGGGGTGGTCTCGGGTTTCACCGCCACTACACATGCAAACATATCCAATCACAAACATCCAGGAAAGATCTAACTATCCAAATAAACCTACTGTGAACCCTCCTGAAGGGATGTTTAGGTCCGTGTAAGCATCACCTTAGGCATCGGATGTCTTATCACCATCTGGATCATGCACTTACGGTTCCGAAGACATAGAAATCCAACTGAAGTTGTGGCCCTCCTTGAGGGATGTTTAGGCACATAGAAGCGTCACCATGGGAAAGATTTCTCCTCCCCTCACAGATCATACACTTACGACCTCAAGGAATCCCATTCTATTTCTAGCTTGGGAGTCAACCACGATAATTGACATTCTATCCTACATATTGAAGTTCTTACAACATAGGAAAGAACAAGATGAAAGCAAGCAGGTTATCAGTCTACAAGCAAGCATCAACAATTAACAATGAAATCAAAAGTTATATACATTGCCTTGGAATGTTAAAATGAAAAGACATGAAAGCATGGGCAGCGGGGCTAGTCCCCACACCCCAGCAAAATGAAACTACTCGCTCATGATGTGAGAAATAATAAGAACAAGGGAGAGAGAAGATTTTTCCATGAGCATGATGCAGAAGGTGGTCACAGCTCGGTGAAGATGATGCGGTCTTCTTCGTCGTGTCAGGGCAAATCTGAGTCAAGGAGGAAGATTCACCAAGGATGATTGGGCCGATCTTTTTTCTCCACCTTCTTTCTCCTCTTGACCTCCTTGCTTGCAGTAAGAGGAGCAAGTTGTGGATGTACGTGATGATCAGGATCGAACCTGTGTTCAGGAAGCCTATCGGCGTCTTGGGTCTGATGCCCCAAATGAGGACCCTACTGATCCTATTTATAGGCTTGGATGGGGTCTTCACGATTCAGACCCTCTTGCAATTTTCATAGTTTGGACTCTTAATATTTCCTCATGGTCTTGAGTTTCAATGGTTTGGAAGACCATTTGTTTTTTTTGTAATGATTTGAGGACTCACGTCCAAACGATCTTGGAGACTGATTAATATCCTCACAGTTTTGCAGATCATTTCCTCTCAACTGGTCTTCATCTTAACGGTTTGATGTGTGCCCAAACAGTCTTGGGCAATCGGTCTTGCGTGGTCCCTTCATCCGAACGGTCTTCATCTTTGGTTCTCTTACAATCTGAGGTCCTCGCGGTCTGGAGTCCTCGCAGCCTAGTGGTCTAGATGACGATTGGTGCTGCCTCCAACTGGTCTCGGTGTCCTGCCTTAATGGTTTGCTTTCAATCGGTCCTCGCCTCGTGGTTTGAAAGGGTCGCCGCTCTTCTCGGTCTTCCGACTCGTTCTCACAGTCTTGGCTTCCGATCGGTCTTCGGTTCCTACCTTAACAGTCTTCTTCGACCTCTCGGTCTCACACCTTAATGGTTTCAGCTCTGTGCTCTTCTTGGTAAGGAAACTGCGAGCGTTCTTCATGGTCTTGCCTACTCAGCGGCGGAAGAGGTCAGCAGGTCGTGCTTGAGGGAAGGAGAAGGCATGGAGTTGCAGGTCCAGGCAATGGAGGATTAGGGTTGCGATAGTGGTCTATTGCATGTGTAAGCGATGAGGAGCTCATGAAGAGCAAGGGTCGTGACGTGGAGGTGTCGACGATGGCATGGATGCAATCATCATAGATCGATACTGGTGCAGGTCAGAAGGTTAGGGTTGCAGGTGTTGGCGGGAAGGTGATGGTGATCAGGTGGCATTAGATGTGGATGGTGGCTGCTCCTTGTGGTCTTGGGATCGC
Organism: Alisma plantago-aquatica; assembly: GCA_963693085.1. Taxonomy (NCBI): domain Eukaryota; kingdom Viridiplantae; phylum Streptophyta; class Magnoliopsida; order Alismatales; family Alismataceae; genus Alisma; species Alisma plantago-aquatica. The sequence goes on from OY856409.1 coordinate 1,392,366,424, forward strand.
AGCTTCCTTGCAGTCCTAAAGGATCATGAGGGTGTGTCAAGGTGTGAAGACTAAAAGAAGGAAAATGATAGCCCAAGATCATTTGGGTAGATCATGTGGTTGAATGGATAAGGACCATTAATCTTTGATCGTGTAGTGAGGAGAAGGCCCAAGATCAAATGGATGATCATGAGGGAAAAACTGCTAGGGGGTGGAGACCAAATGGTTCCCATACCAAATGAATGAAACCGAATGGATCAAGACCATTTGGTCAAGACCGTTTGGTCAAACCAAGGCTGAGAGGATCTTGAGTGAAGGTCAGTTCCAGTTGATGGTTGAACCTTAATCATGACCTGCATAAAATCAATATAAACCTAGTTAATAATCTTGATAATTGTACCAATTAAGCAATTTTGGATTTTGTAAGATTTAAGGAGATGAAATCGAATGTATTTAGTCAAATTGGGCCCAGAATGCCGACTAAAAATCATGATGAATGTGCATTCATCACTTATCAACTCATGTTACCTGCATGTATTAGACTTGTAACAAGGAGTACAATACATCATCAATGGTACCATCTCATAAGATTCATGCCATTCACATTACATCATTAGAGTTAGGTTTTCTCTTTCATCAATTAAGGTTTATAAGGTTGGATCAACAACCACCCTTAGAAAATTACTTCCATCATTATCATAAAGCATGTCATCAGATGAAGATTATAGAAAACAACACTCCTTATTATTCACATAACCACCCTATAGGGTATCACATCATAACATGTACGCTTATCATCAACATGATGTAACATAGCCATCCTCATAAGATATTTGTTGAGGCTAACATGTAGTCTACCATTTTAAACCACCTTAGTGTATCAGGTGACACTTGCCATAGGGTGTCTACTTTTCATCATCACAACATGTCAACTACCACCATGCAAGGCACAAGAGATAACCTCACAAAAGTTGTAACAAGTTACCACTTTTCTTAAGTCTATGATGGTCAACACCATCTAAGGTGTGACAAAAACACCAACACATGGTGTACCGGCCAGCACTACCAAAGGGTGTTATAGGAAACACCATCTCATAACATATCGGCCAGCACCACCTAAGAGTGTTGGGCATCCAAGCCTTGTTGGGCAACCCTAGGTATATCTGTGATGTCCCTGGATTTTCTAAAACATAATCTGATGTGTGACGTCCAAATTGAAACCTCACCTCAGCGACAATCCCAATTTAAACACCACACACTGGGCTAAGAAGAAGAAAATCAAGGGAGTCAGAAGGAAACAATCAGTACCACATGCACATGAACAATAAACAAACCACAACACATGTTCATCATTCAACATATAATGACAACATGAATTGTTACAAAATTTGATATTACATATTGAACAACAAACTTATACATATACATATACTACCACTAAAAAATAGGATCTTAAGACAACAGGTCCACCTGTACATCATCTTGCCAGACAACTCTCACTATCTTGGATCTTCAATAGCACAAGATCACAACCTAAACAAAGGATTACATGCGGTACACGTCAGCACAATATTCAAGAATATTGTACTGAGTATGCCTACATGTCTTTTCTATACCTCTCATCATATCTTGGCAATAAGATAAAACTAATACTTGGCAGTTATAAAGAAATATAAGAAAAAGCGTATATTTACACCAAGATATTCCTTAACAAAAGAGAACACATATATTTTAAGCACATTTCCATCATATATCTCGTACATCATCCCCCAAGGACTTTAATGTTTTTAGGCCTTATGATCTACCACCAAAGAGTTTGAGATCATTTTACGTGTGATCTACTACCAAAGAGTTTGAGATCTAACACATGTGATCTACTACCAAAGAGTTTCAGATCACTTCAATGCACTGTACTGCCAAAGAGTTTAGTGCTATCATATGATGGATCAGATATCTTATGTTTCATGTGTTCATAGCCATAAATATGGAAAATCAAGAAAGATATCATACAAGAACAATCATTTCATCCAATACCATATGCCAACTATTTTACTACACATACAACATAAGCATATTGTATAATAAGCCAAGTAAGAGGTAATGACATACCTTGATCAAGAACAAACCTAAACATCACATATCCCTCATGTCAACTATAACCTTGTTCAAACCCAGATCAAGACAAGATCACATACTATCATCAGGTTCTCATCATCTTACATCTTGTCTTAACCCTAATCATGTTCATATGAGGGTTTGCTTATCTCATTATGATATATACATTATTACTTGTCTTATCTTCATCCTTATGTGGGATTTATGTTACTGATGTTATGTTCTAGATTAGGATACATAATCTGAAATCAGGTTCCATATCATTATTTATACATATTAACCGTAAGTTACATGTATTACTCAAATTAGGGTTTCATCACATGTTTCAACGTTCATCTTAATATAACAGGGATTTTATGCATCATCATGACCTCATAATTAAAATTGGTGTTCCATATACTGATATGAGCTTACTCTGTAAATTTAATCATTTATTAAGCATGTATGTATTTATTGCATTATCTTTATTGTTATTAGCCCTAATTAGATATATTAATCAAATTACATAATTTCGTACATCAACATGACCATATCTGACATTATATGCATCCTACACATAAATATGGACTTACTGGTATTTTTCCATGATTTTATGTCATCATTTAATATTTATTACTGAAGAACTAAGCATTACACATCTTACAATGTATCACTAAGATTAATGCTTGAAACGACTGATATTATAGGTCTATTGTGTTCTACTCATTTTTCTGAACAATTAGGTATATTATTTGTATTTTTCGGACATTGGAGCTATTTTCTATGATTTATTGAAGAACTGAACATTTTGGGAATTATTACCTTTTCAGACCAATTGTGTGTTGCCATGTGGCACTTGTGGGGGCGTGGCTCCTTGCTACTAGCCTCAAGTGAGTCGTCGATCCATAGAGTAAGCCGGCTGGTCCAGGTGGGATTTGGACTGGTTCACGTTTTGATTGGTTGATTCAGCGGTCTGGTCTGCCCTCTCGACTCTTTTGCCTATGTTGAGCTGGTGGCTCACAGGGTGACTTCAACCTATTCTCGCGTTCTCGCCTGACACCCGATGCGAGGCTCTGTGTCCACTCCTTTGCGCTGCCACTACAGTGTGCTACTCCATCGAGCAAGGAACCCCACTAAGGTGCTCCCAACCACTTCTCAGGTCACCATCGTCTTCAGCATTAACCACTGGACCATCACAGCTGCTCGGGTCTTGGGATTCGCTTGTGGATCTCCTTCTCAGCGAGGGTGATGTTGCCTGGCTCATGAACTCCAGTGGCGACATCCAGCCCCATCGACTCGACCTCATCACAAACCACCACTATCAAGAGCTTCGACGGACCGTCTCCTCTATTTCTTTATTGAAACAAACCTAACTGAGATAGGAACCTCCGGCGAGCGAAGCCCCTTCCTTGCTTGTCTCCAACCTCCACCTCTCCTCGCCTAACGTTGACGCATGAGTCTACTCGGCCTCTGGTGCGGCGCCACCTAGACCAACACCGGTGAGAACTAGCGATGCTACACCATCTACGATCATTCACTTCTTTAGCCTAGTCGGCTTAAGATCTCCTCCTAAATCCTCTATTCTCTGGTAGCAGACCCCCTTTTTCCATGAGGATATGGCCTCACCAAAACCTACGAAACCCTCTAGATGTCCAGGTCGATGAGGCTCCTAGGTAGCCTACTGCTGTGGCATCCTTGAACGATGATGACCCTTCCCACTCTTACTGCTCCTCCTCAACAACCGTCGGCATGGGTTGTCTCTTCTTTTTCTACTGCTACTAGAAATGGAGATGGAGGGGAACAGGTTGGGAGCTCTCTATTACAATGGGTAGAGAGAACGGTGGAGGGGTTTTCGGTCTCTCTGGTTTCTTATTCACCAACTTACTGTTTGAGATGAGAACATAACACATTCTTCATTTTATCCTAGGCACACATCTAGGATGATCGTGGCATCACGAGTGAGATCGTGGATATCTCACATCACAACCTCAAACTTTTGGGGGTTGACGATAAGATTATAGTCATCAGTTCCATCGTTGGTTGTCTAGGTTGAAGTCAGCTACAAGCCAATTATGGGACTAGCCCATAAACATGATGCAAGACATATGACATCCAACCTTGGCCTAAGTTCTAAATATGAAACATTGTTTCGATAATAATAACACCATAGATAATATTTAAAGCTAATATCATTCTTTAGGAACTTTATTTTATCATTAAATTTGGGACTATGCTTCCTCAAAATCACAATTCCATTCTACCAAAATCTGATGTCAAAACCCAACCATATGTTTTCACTTGAGTCATTGGACATTTTTGGATTCCAAAAGTGCACTCCATTACAATATCAGTCATTAGGGTTAGGGTTTATCTTGGCATCACAGGTTAAGGTGTTTCGGGAAACATCACTCCAAGGTGTGTTGGTATCCCTTGAACCCGGGCATAATGGTTAGCCCTCAAAACAGACAAACTCCACTGGGTACACCAATCCATGAGAGGCTAACATCTTCAAGGGAATATTAGCTGAGCAACACCTTATCTCTATAGGGACTTCAAGAGAATGACAACTAACACTCACCCTGTATCTCGGTTTAACCATCCCATGTTGGGTTAGATACTGCTAGATCATGATAGGATAGACTCTCAAGATCTATCAGCCATATCAGTTTAGCAACCACCATAAGCTAAAACAAGCTAACCTCCTCAACACATGACGACCTCATCATATCCAAGGCATGACGACCTGTGTTGTCATCAACCTTAGAATGGTCGACCATTAGTCCATCTACTACTCATAGAAAGAAGGTGCAAGACATGAAGAGGAAACCAACGAGATTCCACCATCAAAATAGATCTAAATTTGTTAACAACTACTAGTATACAAGAGATGAACAATCTTAAGATGAAGAACAACATAAACATATACAGAGTGAAAATAGCGAAGGAGGTTTAGAGTTATATAGACTGCCTCATGGATCACCACCAAGATCTAAGATCCAAGATCCAAGATCCAAGCTCCAAGATCACGAGCTCAAGGTAGAAGACGATCCACCAAACTTAGTCACCACCACACCTCCAAAGAAGAAGAGGATACCAAGGTTAGGATGGTTCAAGGTGGAAATAAGGTATCCAGGATACTTGGACGAGAAGAAGATGAAGAAGAAAAGTGAGCTAGGAAATGTATATTACCAAGGTAGAAGGTGGAGGATGATCGAGGGAATCCACAACTTAGAACTCATCCACCAAGCTCCAAGAGAGATAGTGTAGCTCCTTAAACTTCTCAAGGTCATCTACCAAGGAAGAGGGAAAGCAAAGATGGCCAAAAGGATCCTCTTACATGCAGAGAAATGAGTATATATTAAAGAGGGATGAGAAAGGGATCATGGCATAGGTGTCACCACCTTAGGAGCTTAGGTACCACTTGATTACAAAATAGAGCCACATGCACAACATCATGATGGTGATAAGGTCTAGGAAAGATCTCACCTAGTTGGTCTCCTACCAAGGTCATGACTGATACCACATCTCCACACATCCAAAAATCGATAGGGTGCAACCCGACACACTCACAAACTGATAAGGTGAAACCCTACACACTCACATGCCGATAAGGAACCTCTCTAGGGATCTCTAGCCTGAGACAACACATCTAGGTGCAAGGCACACCTCAAACATGCGTCCAAAACATCACCAAGGATGTCACCACACAACCATGACCCAAACTAAGGTGTCCATCTCTCCCTCTATCCTATAAAGGGTTCCAAGAGAGAGAAGGAAAACCTAAGAGGTGGTAAACTTGTATATCAACTCTAACTCTTGATGAATTACAATTTTCACCAAAATCTCTCCACAAAAGCAAGCACCGACCAAACAAGCTCAAACAAGAAACTTAAGCTTCAACATGCCATAATTACATATAAGATGATTAGAGCAAGGTTCTAAGCAACACACTTAAGCAAAACAAATAAGGTTATCCCAAAATGTGGGTCAGGGTCTGTACAAGCCATTAACCCCTAACAGAGATTTCACCCCCGAAATCCTAAGAGAAAAGAGAGGGGTACCGTGGCATACGATTCACAAAACGAGATTAACTAATGCGGAATTACTGAAAATCACTAAAAATTAAAACCATTTTTCAAGAAATCCATTCACAGGAAAACTCTTTCATTTAGAACCAAAGTAAATCAGTACATTTTGGTTCACTAGTACATCTCTTGTACTATTTCTTCTCTAGAGTTACAACATTCACTACTTTGTCTCAACTGTACAGAGGTAGTTAAAAATATCGAGGCATCAAGCCAAAATCTCATATCGAATTATCAAAATCACTAACTCCTAGGACCCGAGACTATAGAGATGATTCATAGGACTAACTATACAAAACCAAACAGCCAATGTCTCCACCTGATGGATCATTGCTACCCTTGTGACTGTTGCTGCGCTTCCGCTACAAAAGGGTTTCTGCCTTGTTGTCTGCGTCTACCTAAAAACATTGAATCCAACAGGGGTGAGACAATTATAAAAATTGCCCCAGCGGAAGATATAACTCTCTGCCAAAACATTATCATTGTAGTTTAAAAGAAATAAACTAAGCAGTGGGATAATATAAAATAGTAGTAGATAAATCAACATCTATGCAGATTAGAGCAACATTCTTATGCAAATATTTCAATTATAACTTGATAGAGTAACATGCCTCTTATTCATTATGAATTAAAAGAACATAAGTACATTTATGTATCAAGGACATGCTAAGCGGTACAACATCAACCAATGGTTCTCTTATTTCAATCTTATGAAAATACGCTACACGACTGATTATATTTTTCAAACATATTTAAGCTTTGAGGAAATGTGGTATACCGCTCATACTCCAACCGACCATTTCTAGAATCAAAATCGGTACCATAATTAGGTCAATGGAAGAGCTGGATTCCCATGACCTCCCACATCCCGGTCAGTACGGGACCACAAGCAGGACTATATCAACTGCTCAAAATAGCTTTCCAGGGTATACTGGAACTTCGCTATAGAGTTACAGCGTCAACTGCACTCTCATCGGCAATTGAGAGAATTAATGTTTATCTCCATCGACCTGACATTAAATATCATTTGGAGATTATTGATACATCCATCCCAACCATCGGGGGATTTGTGATACATCCATCCTGACACATGAAGGATTGAGAGGTTTAATGTTTACCTTCCCTCAATCTCTTCACAAGGACGTAAGGATATTTTTTCCCATTTACCCCCACATATTCATAATATGCAAACTCTAGGAATTCCATAGGAAAACCTATTTCACCATCACCAACTTCTGACGATGATGGATATATGGTCAGAGCACTACATGAACATATTTCACTTGATTAATTAAGTACATTTTCATATTCTTTTATCATCAGCCAAGTTCTCAAGCATAACTTATTATGACAATGCTATAAAGAAACATGTATTAATTTCATTAACTACTTAACAGTCTTTAAAAGAAATTGGGAACACAGTCCCTTATTTCAAAATTGGAAATTCTCATCCCTTCACAATCTCATCACCATAATCATATGGCTCTGGGTAAATAAACCCTTGATTCATCATTAAGAATTGTTACCACTTTTCTAGGTAACTATCACCTTCAGGTCAACTGACCAAGGCAAATATGATACTTGCTATTACAAGAATCACACATGGTACTTGAAGCCCATTAACTCTCTTGTTACCTCTTACCACGCAGCAAGGTATATTATGGCACACAAGACCCAAACACAATAGTGAATAAAATATCATAGCTCATACCTAGCCGTGATCATCATTTCAACATACCTGTATGCTTAGCTCAAATGATAACAATGATACCAATTGCATATCAGTACCATGTATAACAAATATGAATTCACTATTCATGGGTAACACCACTATTCCCTTACCAAGATTATAGTTTCCCATTTCATGTCTTTTGAGAATAATTATCCCATCACCCATATCAGTGTTATGGTTTATCACCATATTACCCAAGAATAGGGTTCATTAAGCATTACATATTATTACCCTGGATTTGAGCTTCACATCACATCAAACATCAAGGTTTCTCATGAAACCATTCATAGTTAGGGTTTTACATAAATTTTATCCCAAAAAAGGGACTACATTCCATAATCCACAATTAGGGTTTACACATATCAACACCCTAGATTAGGGTTACATCCATACCCTTGATTAGGGTTTCAATTATAATTGCCCTGCATTAGGGTTAAGGTTGAACAACCTTGTCAATTAGGATTTATGCTCATGATTAGGGTTTCGTGATCTCTTTACTTAAGGATCATACCCTTAATCACCACATGAATCATACTCAATTATGAATTCCATTCTATCATCCTCTCAACTTGGTTAGGGTTATACTAGCCCTTCAATCAAGTACATACAACTATGATTTCCATAGTGTACAAAATTATTGTTCTTATAAGCAATTAGGGTTCATTCCTCAAATGTCACTAATCACTTAAGTACTTTTAGGGTTTCAACCTTTGTACCTTCATTGATTATCATTACTGTCAATCATTGGATCATTGGAATAATCATCACCTTCAATTTCCAGATGATTGAACCACATTCAACCTTCATTCAGTTTTGAGGTTTCATCACCAAACGGTTTTGAAACCGTTTAACACCAAACAGTTTTGAAACTGTTTGACCCCAAACAGTTTTGAAACCGTTTGACCCCAAACGATTTCAAGACCATTTTGGTCTCAAATGCTCTCAAGACCATTTGGGCCAAATTAGTCCCAAAACCGCAAGGGATCTTAGGCACATTCATCAAACAAATCAAATGTAATTGCATCATTGAATTGACTATTGATTATACAATTGAAGGATTCATCAATCAACACCATTAGATCTTTATCCAATTGTCAAGGATCAACCACTAACCCTCCAAATGGTTTTGAAACCATTTGATCCCAAATGGTTTCAAGACCGTTTGTGCTCAAACGGTCTCTAGACCGTTTGACCCAATTTGTCTTTAAATCGTTAGGACCAATCAAGGAATCTTCAATCAACTTGATTAGGGTTTACAATTGAAGGATTATACACACATTGAATTAATCAATTGGATCCATTAGATCATCATCCAACACAAACTTAGGTTCAGACTTCAAACGGTCAACTAAACCAAACAGTCAACCATCTAATGCGGTTTGGAGTCCAAGTCACCAAACAGTTTGTAAACCGTTTGGTCTCAAACGGTTTGGTGAAACTGTTTGGACCAAAGGTCCAAGACCGTTTTCTCTTGTTCTTGGTTGAGGTGTGTGTTTGTGATCAGTTTATCATCTTCAACCTTTAGACTCACGTAACTACTGCCATTTCCATGGCAACTCCATCAATCAAACAAAGGAATTGCAAGAATAACAATTAAATCAATTGAATTGAGAAATCGAATTCGATGACAAAGATTAAGCGTTCAAGTTATATAACTCGCCTTCTAATCTAATCCCAAGCTCCACACTTCATGGATCCAATGGTTGATGAAGTTCTAACAACTGCCCAAGGTCCGTTCTCAAGCTTTTGGAGTGAAAGGATCGGCTAGGGTTGAGGATGGAATGAAGAAATGAAGGAATTATGCATTATTTTATGATTTCCACCATGAAATCAAGAAGAACGAAGGCCAAGGACTTAACAACAGGTTGGGGGCGTCCTTCCTGCTGTTCCTAAATCCCTTAGTCATTTTTTCAAGCAAGGAGAAGAAAGGGATCCGAAAAAGTCCTTGGTTGAGTGGTAAAGGGTTCTTTTATAAGAAAATCAATGAGAGAGAAAATGTTTTATAAAAATCTTTTAATTCCAAAATTGTTGCCACCACTTCCCCCTTGGTTTCTTGCATGAAAAAGAAACTCTATCCCCACCGAGCACCCTTACATTATACATGAATTAAGGGAAAAGAAATTAAGCACATTAAACCCTTATCAAAGTAATATTCATTTTTTTTGAGTGAAAATTCTTTTTCTTATAATAAGGTGAGTGGAGTTTTCACCTCCTTGGGATATTTTGTGGTCCTTGAAAAGCTCAAGGACGTCTACAAATATCTGAAACCAACCATTTTAATTTTGGTTGAAGGCCCTTCAATTATTTTATTTATTTTTGCATCAATTTGAACTAATGTTCCCATTATGCTTAAATCTTGATTATTTTAATATCAAGATTCTCTCTCCTTCAAAGAGATACAAATGAGATGCCCATCTAATTTTATTTACTCCACCTGATGCCAAGAAACATTAGGGACCTTTTTGAAGTGCTATATTGCATATTGCACCCTATGTTTTGGGTAAATTGCACATTACACCAAAACTAGGTTTTCATGCACAAACATTGCTTTATCAGATCTTTCATGGTAATCAGGCTATCACAAGCCATAACTTTGCATCATCTTCACTCTCATGATGCTTCAAAACATGCAGAACATATTATCATGCACAATTTGCAAATAAACCCCTCAACTTGGGTAATTTGCACTTTAGTCCAAAACAAGCAAAACATTGATTTCAACAATATTCAAAAAGGACTATAATTGCAATATAAGTTCCTTTTGAGCCTTAATTATCTTTCAAAAGATAATAGAAAGCATATAACCACTTTTATTAAACAAAACACCTAGGGTTAAATCATAACCCAGGTTAGGGATGTTACAAGTTATCCACCCCTTACATTGATTTCGTCCCCGAAATCATCAACAAAGCATTAAGAGAAAAGAGTAGGGTATTTCCTCCTCATTTCTTCCTCTAATTACCATGTAGCTTCCTCAACATCACGGTGATTCCAGAGGACTTTTACAAGACTAATGTCTTTATTTTTCAACTTCTTGATTCTTCTATAAAGAATCAACACAGGTCCTTCCACATAAGATATGTCATCATTTAGTTCTACCTCCACAGGTTGTAGAACTAACTCAGTGTCAGGATGACACTTCCTCAACATATATAAATGAAACACTGGGTGCAATCTATGCAACTCAGGTGGTAACTCTAGTTTATAGGCTACCTTTCCCATCCTTTCAATGATTGGATAAGGTCCCATAAATCTAGGAGCTAACTTCCCTTTCTTTCCAAATCTCAGGATACCTTTCCAAGGTGAAACCTTGAGGTACACCCTATCTCCAATTTGGAATTCTAAGGGTCTATGATGCTTGTCCGCATATGATTTATGTCTATCCTGGCCAGCTTTCAATTGTTGTCATATTACTTTAATCTTTTTAGTTGTTTACTGAACCAGCTCAAGACCCAAAAGTTGGCATTCACCAGTTTCATACCAACATAAGGGAGATCTACAACATCTACCATACAAAGCCTCATATTTTGCCATCTCAATGTTGTGTTGATAGTTGTTATTATAAGCAAACTCTTTCAAGCTCAGATGTAGATCCCAACTCCCCACAAACTAAAGGATACATGCTCTAAGCAAGTCCTCCAAGGTTTGTATAGTCCTTTTAGATTGTCCATCTGTATGAGGATGAAAGGCTGTACTAAACCTCAACTGTGTGCCCAAAGATTTATGGAGTCGTTCCCAAAAATGACTCGTAAACTGAGGACCTCTATCAGAAACTATTGTAATTGGTACCCCATGCAGTCACACTATCTCATCTATGTAGATATGTGCAAGCTTCTCAGCTGTGTAGGTTGTTTTGGCATGTAAGAAATGTGTTGTCTTTGTCAACCTATCAACAATCACCCAAATGGAATCATGACTTTTAGCTATTCTAGGCAAACCAACCACAAAATCCATAGTTACATGATCCCATTTCCACTACGGTATAGGCATAGGTTTCATTGTTCCTGTGGGCTTCTGATGTTTATCTTTGACCTGCTGACACACTGAACACCACATAACAAACTCAACAACATCCCTCTTCAAACCAGGCCACCAATACATATCTTTTAAATTATGATACATCTTGGTACTTCCTGGATGCATAGCATACATAGAAGAATGAGCTTCCTCCAGGACTAACTTCCTTAAGTTATCAACATTAGGTACTACCATCCTATCATGGTAACAGACTACCTGATCATCAGAATCATGGAAACCATCCCGTTTCTCACTACCATACTCTAACCTGGTCTGTTGAATCATAGAATCAGTTTGTTGTGCATCTTTAATTTGTTGTCTCAGAGTATGTTTTATGTGCATCTCAGCTAGCAACCCGGCTAACAATGACACTTTAAGCTGTACATTGTCTTTCCTTAAGGAGATAAACATATCTCTCTTAGAGCACACTAAGGAGTTTAGTTGTGCTTTATCTAAAGTTGGTGTTGCTGATTTTCTGCTTAGTGCATCAGCAACCACATTGGCTTTCCCTGATTGATAATCAATTGTATAATCATAGTCCTTGATTAACTCCATCCAGCAGCATTGCCTCATGTTTATCTTATGCTGAGAAAAGATATACTTTAGGTTCTTATGGTCTATGAAAATCTGGAATGTTTCTCCATAGAGATAATGTCTCCAAATCTTCAAGCCATGAACCACAATAGCTAGTTCTATATCATGTGTAGGATAATTCTCCTCGTGTTTCTTAAGCTGTCGAGAAGCAAAAGAAATCACTTGTTTATCCTGCATCAACACACATCCTAAGCCATTCTTAGATGCATCACAGAAAACGACATGAATGCAGCTGGTGCATTAGTTAGTCCAGACGACATAACTATGAACTCATAGTGACCATACCTTGTCCTAAAGGAAGACTTAGGTATGTCACCCTCCTTGATACACAATTGATGCTATCATGACCTCAGATCTATTTTAGAAAAGGCAGTTGCACCATGCAACTGGTCAAACAAGTCATCAATCCTTGGTAGAGGATACTTGTTTCCTTATAGTTACTTTATTTAACTTTCTATAGTCGATGCATAAACGCATAGACCCATCCTTTTTCTTAACAAAAAGGACTGGAGCACACCATGGTGAAGTACTCGGTCGGATAAAACCCTTCTCAAGAAACTCTTGCAGTTGTTTCTTGAGCTCTAACATTTGAGCAGGCACCATTCTATACGGAGTTTGTGCTATTGGTTGCGTACCCAGATTTAGATTTATTTCAAAATCAATCTCTCGGGGTGGTGGAACACCTGAAAGTTCTTAAGGAAATACATCTTCAAATTCCCTGACTATCAGAACTTCAGAAGGATGAGGGCTCTCTATTTTGGTATCAACCACATGGGCTAAGAATGCAAGGCATCCTTGTCTCATCCACTTCTCAGCTACCATAGCTGACACAAGACATGTTCGAAGAATCTTTCTCTCTCCCTAAAAGATCCATGTGTCACCATTATCTGTGAACACAACCTGCTTGGAACTACAATCCAAGACAACCTTATACTTCTCTAAGGTATCCATCCCAAGAATTATATTAAACCCATGCATTTCAAGTGGTATAAGATCCAACTGAATGTAATGATCAGTAAAGAAAAGATTGCAGGGAGAACACACTTCCCGCAACACTGTAGATTCCATCAAAGGTGCTTCTAACAATTGGCTATCTTCTCTATGATTGACAATCACGTTGCAGTCATAAATCACTTCTCGAGTGATAAAAGAGTGTGTAGCACCCAGATCAATTAACACAGATACAAAGCAGGATAAAGACATATCAGAATAAAATAGTTACATCTGACCTGTCACAACCTGAGGGTTGAGTACTACTTTAGGCTAATTCATGGCATAGAATCTAGTCATTTCTTGTTGTTGACCCTGTGCTCGATTGTTGGATGTCGACAAACTGGCTTGGGACGCTTGTCCACGTCCTCTAGCACCACTTCCAGGTTGTTTCCTCTAAATTCCTTGCTAACTCTGCCTCGGTTGCTGGGTCACATTCCTGACTTTCTCAGGACAGTCCCTCACCACATGGCCTTCTCTCCCACATCTATAACAGGTTACATTCCCCCTTGGTGGTCTGGGTGGTCCAATTACTGACATTGAGGCTGAGATGTGAGCTCCCTTCGATGGTAAACTATGGTCTCTACCCTTACTTGACCTCCATTGCATCTGGGTATTGAACCTTGGTGGTGGTGTAGGCACAGAATACCTTGGTTTCTTAAAACTCCCAAAACTCTGTCCTTGGAACTGTGGGTACTCTTTCTTACCCTTTATCTATCGCTTCTCAATTACAAACCTCTCTATGCGTCTTACAGACTCCAAAAAAGTGGAAAATCTCTCTCGGTTCTCCAGAGCAGACACCGGAGTGGTCAATTCAGCGTTCAGCCCCTTCTCGAAATTCCAAATTCTCTCCTCATCAGTTGATGCCATATGCGGATAAAACCACAAAAGTTCCATGAACCTAGCTTCATATTTGCTAATGTTCATTGGTCCTTACTTTATCCTCTCAAACTGAGAGATCTTCTCATCTAGATACGTCTTAGGAAAGTATCTAGCAATGAATTCACGCCTAAATTCCTCCCATCCAATCACAACTCCTGGTCTTTTGCCTTCCTCGATGGTCCACCAGTGGCCAACACTTCCTTTTAAGAGATATGCAACATGCTTGATCATCTCATCATCAGGAATCATGAGGATTCTGAAGGCTTTCTCCAGTTTAGACAACCATAGGTCAACATCTGCTGGGTCAGCTGTACCAGCATACTCTAAGGCTCCTACCCTCTTCAGTCGTTGAAAAGTATTGCCAACACCATGTCTTTCATCAAGGGCTGGTGCCCTAGGTGCAGGTAATGGCATCCTATCTGTCATATGGGTCATAGATGCCATAAACTGCCCAAAGATGGCCTGGAAGGCTAGGTTACCCATATTAGTTGGATTGAATTGGGGTTGTTCAGGGACAGACTCCTCCCTATCTTGGTCTCTTGCACCTTCTCTCGGTGCAGCAACACTGCTCTCAGCAACGTGTTCATCGTGTGATCCAGACATCTTTAGTTCTTCTTCTCCTCCTATATGAGCAGAAGACACTATCAGATAATTGGAAGACACTAGAACATACTCAACAACCTTAATCCTATGTCTATGTAGACTCAGCGAACCTAGGGCTCTGATACCAACTAACTTATGGCATATGATTCAAAAAACGAGATTAACTAATGTGGAATTACTGAAAATCACTAAAAATTAAAACCATTTTTCAAGAAATCCATTCATAGGAAAACTCTTTCATTCAGAACCAAAGAAATTCAGTACATTCTAGTTCACTAGTACATCTCTTGTACTGTTTCTTATCGAGAGTTACAACATTCACTACTCTGTCTCAATTATACACAGGTAGTCTAAAAATCTCGAGGCATCAAGCCAAAATCTCAGATCAAATTATCAAAAGCACTAACTCCTAGGACCCGAGAGTACAGAGATGATTCATAGGACTAACTATACAAAACCAGACAACCAATGTCTCCACCTGATGGATCACTCCTTCCCTTGTGACTGTTGCTACTCTACCCCTGCAAAAGGGCTTCTTCCTTGTTGTCTACGTCTACCTAAAAACGTTGAATCCCACGGGGGTGAGACAATTATAAAAATTTCCCCAGCGGGAGATATAACTCTCTGCCAAAACATTACCATTGTAGTTTAAAAGAAATAAACTGAGCAGTTGGATAATATAAAATAGTAGCAGATAAATCAACATCTATGCAGATTAGAACAACATTCTTATGCAAATATTTCAATTATATTTTGATAAAGTAGCATGCCTCTTATTCATTATGAATTAAAAGAACATAAGTGCATTTATGTATCAAGGACATGGTAAGCGGTACAACATCAACCAGCGGTTCTCGTATTTCAATCTTATGCAAATACGCTACATGGCTAATTATATTTTTCAAACATATTTAAGCTCTGAGGAGATGAGGTATACCGCTCATACTCCAACCGACCATTTCTTGAATCGAAATCGGTACCATAATTAGGTCAATGGAAGAGCTGAATTCCCATGACCTCCCACATCCCGGTCAGTACGGGACCACAAGTAGGACTATATCAACTACTCAAAATAGCTTTCAAGGGTATACTGGAACTTTGCTATAGAGTTACAGCGTCAACTGCACTCTCATCGGCAATCGAGAGAATTAATGTTTATCTCCATCGACCCAACATTAAATATCATTGGGATATTACTGATACATCCATCCCAACCATCGAGAGATTTGTGATACATCCATCCTGACACATGAAGGATTGAGAGGCTTAATGTTTACCTTCCCTCAATCTCTTCACAAGGACGTAAGGATATTTTTTCCCATTTACCCCCACATATTTAGAATATGCGAACTCCTGGAATTCCATAGGAAAACCTATTTCACCATCACCAACTTCTGACGATGATGGATCTATGGTCAGAGCACTACATGAACATATTTCACTTGATTAATTAAGTACATTTTCATATTCTTTTAGCATCAACCATGTTCGCAAGCACAACTTATTATGACAATGCTATAAAGAAACGTGTACTAATTTCATTAACTACTTAACAGTCTTTAAAAGACATTGGGAACTCAGTCCCTTATTTCAAAATTGGAAATTCTCATCCCTTTGCAATCTCATCACCATAATCATATGGCTCTGGGTAATTAAACCCTTGATTCATCATTAAGCATTGTTACCACTTTTGCAAGTAACTATCACCTACAGCTCAACTGACCAAGGCAAACATGATACTTGCTATTACAAGCATCACATATGGTACTTGAAGCCCATTAACTCTCTTGTTACCTCTTACCAACAACAAGGTATATTATGGCACACAAGACCCAAACACAATAGTGAATTAAATATCATAGCTCATACCTAGCCATGATCATCATTTCAACATACCTGCATGGTTAGCTCAAATGATAACAGTGATATCAATTGCATATCAGTACCATGTATAACAAATATGAATTCACTATTCATGGGTAACACCACTATTCTCTTACCAGGATTAGGGTTTCTCATTTCATGTCTTTTAAGAATAATCATCCCATCACCCATATCAGGGTTATGGTTTATCACCATATTGCCCAAGAATAGGGTTCATTAAGCATTACATAGTATTACCCTAGATTTGAGCTTCACATCACATCAAACATCAGGGTTTCTCATGAAACCATTCATAGTTAGGGTTTCACATAAATTTTATCCCAGAATAGGGACTACATTCCATAATCCACAATTAGGGTTTACACATATCAACACCCTGGATTAGGGTTACATCCATACCCTGGATTAGGGTTTCAATTATAATTGCCCTGCATTAGTGTTAAGGTTCAACAACCTTGTCAATTAGGATTTATGCTCATGATTAGGGTTTCATGATCTCTTTACTTAAAGATCATACCCTTAATCACCACATGAATCATACTCATGTATGAATTCCATTCTATCATCCTCTTAACTTGGTTAGGGTTATATTAGCCCTTCAATCAAGTAAATACAACTATGATTGCCATGGTGTACAAAATTATTGTTCTTATAAGAAATTCGGGTTCATTCCTCAAATGGAACTAATCACTTAAGTACTTTTAGGGTTTCAAAATAACAAGTGAAATGATGTCACAACTAGTTAGGTTCCGTAGACATTGTGAGTTCCCCTAAGTTCCATATTGGGGAAATGAAACAAATCTCCTTACAGTAATTAGAGATTTATGAGATGAATTTCTTGATTGTGCATCCAGACCTTATAGGATAGACCAACATGGTTTAGGAGTGAGTCATATGGTGTGATTTTGATCCTAAAACCTAAATTTTTATATCCATGAAGAATAGGATCTTATAAAATTAAAACTATAAACATTGAAAAATATGTTGATATGTGATATTCTATTATGTTGGTTCCTACCTTGTGTACCCGGAATGAGTACTTGAGTCACTGTAGGCAATTTACAATGGACCAAGGACTATTTTTCATATTTTAGGGTGGCTAGTTAAACCCTAAGATAGTGATCGTGGGTCATTGACATGTGAATCAGGTGTGTACAAGCCAAGTAGTTTCATGGAAAATGAATAAAAGATGTCACGCCATATAGAATATGAGTTAAATTTTTGTTAAATGTATAGTCTGGTTTGGAATTTGATTTTAAATGTTGACAATTGGTTTGATTATGGGATTTAATATCAACTCTGAATATGATTTGGATTAACTTATTATTCAAATGATCTTTTTTGGTAGATATGGCATACATGTACTTCATCTTTAGGACTACAACATATGTTCTTGGTCCGACTGGTGGGGAGTCACAATGATGGTGTTATTGTTATGTCTTGATTTGAATTTCATATATCTTGAGTTGTTACTCCTAGAATCAAATTTTCATTTTGAGTAACTAACATCTATTAATTTGTTCACACGTGCTCTTAAATATGTTTTGAAGTTAGAATTTTACTAATCAAATATATTATCTAATTGGTTATATTATTGCATAAAATGGATGTTCTAAATGCTACAATTATTTGTTTGACTTAGTATTTTTTTCAAATTTCTTATAAGTTCAATATACTTAATCTAATGTTGATACATGTGCTCAGCTTGAGTGGGAGATATCCACTCACTAGGTATCTACATGAGTCTCATGAGGTTGTTTCAAATGTTTTTAGGTATAATTCCATCCAACATAGAGCTTGTGAAAAAGAAGATATAAATAGAATAATCTAGAATAGAATGTCTTATTCTCTCCCTTCCAAGATGGTAGTATATTGAATTTGTTCTTTCATCTACATTTAATTGATTCAAAGAACTATATATGAGTAATAAGATTCTTACTTAGGATTTGATGGAGTGAAATACAATTTGTGATGACTGTTATGTTGTCCTTGATGTGACATAGGTTACAAGGTTTTCTGAAGAGAAAGAAAAACTTACCTATGTTTCTTGTGTATTGTGTTAAACATGTTTGTCAAGAAAGAAGTGTTTTGTTTCTTAGTCTAGGTTTAGGTTTGGCTTTTCTATCTATTAGTTGTCATTTATTCTAATCAAAAGAGAGGTTCTGACAAAAAGCTTGTTGTAATGTCTTTGTGAATATTGGATGAGATCTATGATATGGAATGAATTGATAAGAAATATGTTGGGATTGAATTAACATGCAATGATTATATATCGGAAATCCAATTTAGGGTAAATGTTGGATAATTAGATGATGTATCAGGCTGATAGGAAACTAATGGTGGCTTCTGTGAATGACATGGAAATGGAAAGATTCATATATGTTGAAAGTTATCGATTGTTGTGCTTTTTGTTTCTATCATTCTCTAACTTGTCAACCCTAATATGCTTTATATCATTCTAGTTGCATGACAATACACACACTTAATAAATGTTGATTTGAATTCTTTTAAAGATGATGAAATGGATGAAATAATAAGTGAGAAAATGATGACACATCTATTTAGATACCCCAACACCATGAGTTTCCCCAAGGTCCATATTGGGTAAATGAAACAAATCTCCTTGTAGTACTAGAGAATATGAGTAGGATTTCTAGATTGTAGATTGA
Source organism: Alisma plantago-aquatica (assembly GCA_963693085.1). Taxonomy (NCBI): domain Eukaryota; kingdom Viridiplantae; phylum Streptophyta; class Magnoliopsida; order Alismatales; family Alismataceae; genus Alisma; species Alisma plantago-aquatica. Next base: position 1,392,385,953 of record OY856409.1, read on the forward strand.
GACCTTAAAGGTTACAACACCAAAATTTTGGCGTCAGCCAACTGGTGTGATTTTATCCCTAAATCCTTTATTGTGAAAGTCTATATCCATGAGGAATAGACTTTAATGAAATGAATGGTGAAAAATGAAAATATGACGAGTGGTGATATTTTGTTATGTTGGTTCCTATCTCATGTACTAGACATGAGGAAATGAGCCTCTTTATGCAACCCTATTGTGTACCAGGGTCTGTTGACATCTTAGGGTGGCTGGCTAAACCCTAAGATAGTGATGGGAAGTCATTGACACAAGAATCAGGCATTTTTCCTTCTACTTGGTGAGGTAGAACCCAAGAAGTTTCAAGCAAAATGAATAAAATATGACAAGTCATATAGATCATGAGTTGAATATTAGTGATATGCCTTTTATTATTAGTTGATAGCATGTTATTGTTGAAAGTGTTTCTTCTTGTGGAATTTAATCATTCTTTTATAGAGATAATCAATTTCAATCTACTTATCATTTGACTAATCAATTTTGGTAGACATGTCTTATGTGTACTTCAACTTTAGAACTGTAGGATATGTCCTTGGTCTGACTGGTGGGGTGTCACAATGATGATCTAAGTTTTATGTATTGATTCTAATTGTATTATTTTGATTTGTTACTACTACAATTATATTGTCATTAGAAGTAACTAACATCTATTGACAAGTTCATAAACATGCTCTTAAAGATGTTTTCATGTGAGAATTGACCTAACTAAATATCTTATATGATTAATTATATTATCATCATAAATTACATGTGTTAAATGATATAATTATCGGTTATACTGTGTAATATCTATAAATTTCGTATAAGTTCAATATACTTAAATGTCGATGCATGTAGTACTCTTGTGTGGGAGGTATCCACTCACCAGGGCTTTATATGAGTCTCATGATTTTGTTTTAGATGCATTTAGGTATAATGTGATCAAATAGAGAGGTCATAATAGAGAAGATGTAAATAGAACAATCTAGACTCTAATGTCCCTATGCTCTCTCTTTCCCGAGATGGTTAGTATGCTTCCTTTTTTCTTTCATGTACAAGTACCTGATGTATACTGAAATGCATATGATTAGTAAGATTGTGATTCTGGTTTTCATGGATTTGAATACAGTTTATGATGACTAAATATGTTGTCATTGATGTGACATTAGTTATGAGTTTTTATGATGAAAAAGAAAAATATATGTGTTTCTCGTACACTATGTTAACCATTTTTGCTGAGAATGAAGTGTTTTGTATCTTAATATCGGTTTAGATTTAGGATTTCTCTCTAATGGTTAGTATTTATGCTAATTAAAAGAGAGGTCTTGACATTTAAAGTATCTTATTTTAATTTGATGATGTGCTTTGAATAGTAAAACATGTTAATATGGATACATTGACGATTGAATCTCAAATCTTGCTAACATGCGGGCTCTTATGTCCAAAATGATTATATGGACTCCAAATAAGTAATATTACTTTTTTTCAACCATTAATTTCTATGTGGATCATTCTCATACACTATTGTGGCTAACTAACCCAATCTTGACTTGATTCATGACCGAAAGCACATGGTGATAACTAGATCTCTTGTGTGAACCTTTCTCTATATGATGACCCATGCTATAGTACAACCTCAAATCAGTAGATTTGTGGTATTTGTAGTACAAATCTATTTGGATCTATTTTGTGTGATATTGGTCACTATCTTGCATGGAAATAACTCATATGATATGAAATGACATTTTTGATGACTTGGTTGAATAATCTTGCTTGAATCATATGATCTCTCCATCTATGATCTTCTAACTATGATATTATAATCCCTAATATAAGTTGTTTTGTCACCCTAGTTTCAAAATCAACCAATGGTGTATGATGTATATCATTATGAACATGGATGACCTAGTTTGATATAATGAAATCCATGGGAGTTTTGGTACCTAGACCTAAGTTGACACATCCAAACACCATAGGAATGACTGTTGAGACCTAATATTTTTTACATTAACCCAATCATACTTGTTTCTAGTATCAAAATTTCTATGGTGACCATTGCCAATATCTATTCATGTTTGGTAATTATGGTTTTCTAAATCAAGTGGTAAATCTTATATTCAAATCAAGGAACATTTTACCTTCCTATTGGCCACACTAGTGGTAGTTAACTAGCTACTGTGTATGTTTGCTTAAACTTCCTACATTTATATACTTGGTTGAACTACTTGTGACCTATGATTAATACTTCTATTTTTCCTGAAAGATGTTGAACAAACCTTGAAACATAATTAAGCCTATCTATTATGAAAACCTTGTGCACCTACATGTATTCTTATGATAAGGACAAGAGTTTGGTCATCCTACTTGAGTTATCAAGAAAGGATGGACCATGTTCATAAATAGGTTAACTATTGACTTTATCATGTAGTACCTCACGTTAAAACATGTGTAATTAGTAGCTTTTGCTTTAGTAACTCTCACAAACCCATCCTTTGAGAAGATGGTTGACGGCTAGATATATTTTTTAGTATAATGAAAATGCACGTAAAAGATGTTTTCTTGTTAATAAGACAATCTTTTAAATTATCACTTTCTTTCTTGTTAAGATATTAAGTTTTGCCATGAATACATGTTGTCTTACACCTGCCCTTTTATTTCTTTTATAGTATAATCAGCACAATAGTGCTAATGTGTACTCATTTTATGATTTTAGGTACATGAACACTTGCCACTATTACAATGCTTGTTTCTTCTTCTTTAACGCATGGTAATGAGGAAGGTTCACATGTACACTTCCTTTTTGCTGGTTGGGCCTACCTACCCTATTCATTCCATAATATATGAGTCTACTGGAGCTACCCACTTTCATCTTTTATAATATATTTATCTTAACCAAATGGAATGTACTCACACAAAAAGAATTCATATGTCTGATATATGTCACACATGTAGTTGATTGTGGTTTTATTCATGTATATGTTATGTGATCCATTCCATTGATGAACGCTAGATCCTTTCTGGTTGTCTACCATTAGGGGTTTAGATTTAGATAATAAATGGTTCCTTGATAAATGTTATCAAAACAATCTTATATCCTATGTGCATGTTTAATAACACAATTCCATATATCTTAGTGAGTCTTTTTACATTTCAACTCTTCTTTAAGGACTTCCCTAAGCCACCCAAGTAGGCATGATTAGTTAGTTTTCTGATCCCCTCATGTGATTCTCCTCTGATGGCAATTAATCACATGAGATCTCAATTATGGATAGATTTTTGTATGCGTAAAGACTAAAGTTTGAATGAATTGGTAAAATTTAAGTAAATGAAGATTTTGTGGTGTAATCTAAACTTTAAAAAACTTGATTATAATTAATGGCAGTACTCTTGAAGTTAAGAACACATGTATGACCCCTCAGATCATGTATACCTGACTTTACCAAATCTAGACTATAAGATTTCTATGTTTGAGGTAGATGGTTGTATTCTTGATATGATGCAATAATGATGAGTCATACCTTATATCACATGTTTTATGAGGTCCCTATTTGATAAAGTCTATGTTTCCCTATTGCTGACTAAACCTCAAACATAACTATGGAAACTCCCCCCTACTTCAATATGTACCATGATCATGCCATGAAATGACTATGCTTTCAAACTACCAAGATCACAAAAGACATTGAGAAAAATGCATTTTCCCCTATTGATTCATATCCCTCTTTGTAAACTCAATTATAAATAATATAATGAACATGGAACTCAATTTTTTCATATTATTCTCAAACTCTGAAAGTGCCTAATTTGAGTTCTAGATTTGAAAAATTTATCCTTACCTTGATCATGAAAGGAAGGGAATGTAATTATGACCTTGAACTTGCAAAATTTGAGACATGATTTTGCTTTGATGACCTCATGACCTTAAAAAATACAATTTGATAATTCACACCATCCCTATTTGGATATTCTTGATGATTCATGACTAGTGTGGACTAAAATGACAAATTAGGGTGGCAGTTTACATATGACTTCCCTAACCTAGGTCACATACATTATAATAGCCTCTAAATATTCACATTTATGATTATTTACAGTTTGGAAAGGTAACCCCTTCCACATTATTTTGATTTCTTGACATAAGTATCTTATAAGTTAGATCTATGATGTTATTGATTCTCCATATGTAATCTTAGTTAAATCATGAGCATAAAATATGATATTCACTATTGATTATGGTTAAATACCTAGAAACACCTAGGTCCACATAAATCCATCGACCTTGAATATCAAGATAATAAACATGGTATGGAAAATAGTATAAGGTTTCTAGAATGTGTCTCAATTGTTGTATATGGATATATGATCAAACCTATGGCCTAAGTAGAAATGTAAACTCTATCTTTGAAATTTTTGGACCTATGACTTTGACGTACAAACTTTGACTCTCTATATTTTTTTCTAAAATTTTGAATCATGATTATTGATCTTGATATTAAATCAAATCTTATGATCACACTATTTGGATATTGTGATCACCCTCGATACATAATTGTTGACTTTCATGATCCCAAATATTGAAATATTTCCAATGATAATAATCATTATTATGGTGATTCACTCAATTTATTACTTAAGAGTAAGCTCTCATAAGGACTAGGGTGGGACCTTACATTGATTTTGAACATGCAATCATGATATTTATATATGATGTTTGTCTTAAACTATTGAAATATGAAATCTCATTCATGGATGTATATCCCAAACTAGACCAACACAGAATCTAGAATCTAAATTTTGGAAGTAAATGTCATGTGCTAATCTTGATTTAAGGAACTCTATTCATTTGAACTAAAGTGTGATGTTTCCAAATTTGTGATCTATAGGATAATGTCTCCATATTTTTACTCATATGATGATCTTTCTATCATGTAATCAATGTGTCTATGCTTAAACATTGAGGCTCAATTTCTCAAATTTTGAAATGGTGTTGATGATACATTATTGGATTACTAATATTATTACCATATGGAGTATGAGTCCCAAAGTAAATTTGAAGGATTGATTTAATTTTACGGACAATTTTACTATTGAGGTGAGGAGGATGTGATAACCTAGATTTTCTATCTCATTTAATTATTCACATCTTGAATCTTTATATGATCAATTATATTAATAACCTTCCTCACTCACAATTGGATGGGTTTCAATCACATTATGCTTAATTGATGAGTTGAATTTGATTAAATATCATTTTTCTAATTAAGTGCATAATTACAATTTTTAAAGTTAATTTCCAAAATTTAATTCCCCCAACATAATCATGTGGGATCCCAGATATTAATTTAATATGTCGAGCAAATTTCTGACACAATGAAAAAGATTTCATGCAAATTGGAGTTAAGGTTTGGGAGATATGAATTTTGCAATATTTACAAAGAAGCACGACTTTGTGTCACTTAGACAACTCAACAATGTGGGGCACTCCCTCTCAATCAATGGGAGGCCACCATTATGAAGCCATAAATTCATCTCCTACCTTGTGTCTTGCTGCAAGGTCCAATACATACCTCCTATCTTCCAACTAATGCTTCCTTTTTTTCATATTTCTTCTTCCTCTTTTAATTGCAGCCATTTTATTTGCATTTTGTGCTCTGATGCTCTTGCTTCCATTCTTATGTTCTTCCTATATCCATGTCTACCACCATTAATGACCACCTTAATGTTACGACCCCACCTTCCGGTAACCCCCAATCAAGGGAGACCGAGAGGTCGAAGCCGTACACATAATTTCTGGATCAAAGGTTCGGCAATTAACCAAGAACAATTATTAAATTTTAATAGACTAAACTGGAAAGCTGTAAGAAAATAAACTTTTGCATACCTTTCGAAAACTTGGATCTCTAAACTTCTATCTACATATGAATTCTACTCTAACTAATCTTTCTTGTATTTTAATTCATGTATTTCAGAATATGAAGATTTACTATTTGTCCTTTTGGCTTTGTACCTAAAACGCTGACAAACAAAATGTCAGTCAGCATAAAGCTGGTATGTGGGAGAACCAATAATCGTGCAATTATTCATAATAATATATTGCGGCCAATTACCATTTAATAAAAAATTTTACATTTTAAATATAACTGCACGATCTATGCATTCCCTATCCTCTGCACTGTCCCTCCAGTGGACCTGGATACTACTTTCCTTATAGTAGCTCCCCATTAAACCCTGATGCATGCCATTCTGGCATTAATTTTGGATAATGTTGTAGTCTTGATTTCATAGATTTTCTTTATTAATCGACTGACATGCAATAAAATAACTTCTACCTATCTCTATCATAAATAAATTGTACTTTGATCCTCTCAATATTATTTTTTGGAATTCTAATAATATTTCCCTCGATTTTCAGGATTGAATGAAGATAAGAAGAGATGAAGGTAGGAGGCAATTCAGTTTCCCGCAGTGCTGACTTAAATACATATCTTACACTAAAATTGGCATAACTCTCACATCCCAAGGAGGAATTTAATGTTCAAATATGATTTGGAAAGGGAATGCAAAGTCCTACATGAAAATCATATTTTTAGGCGCATTTTAATTTCTCTGGACAGCGGAAATTCGCTCGAAATCGGTGCTATGAAAATCTGCATTAAAGAAAGACAATCAAGAGTTTGTTGACTAGATCTAAAAATTCAAACTGACGGTTCCTCCTCTTTTTTCACCCTCTTTTGAGGGAATCCTACCCTCTCCTTCTTCTATAAAAGGAGGGGGGTTCTCCATCTTTTGGCATCTCAGATTTCTCTTGTATTAGCATTCTGGAGCAAAAATTTTCTTATATTCTTGTAGTTCTGAAATAAAGGAGTTTTGCAATTTGTTACATGTTATTTTAATTTTGTTATTCCATTGTGTTTAGATCTAATACTTTCTTTTCTCCTCCTCCCCTCTATTGAGAAATCAAGCAAGGTAGGAAGAGACAACCATCTTCATTGTCTCTAATTGAGGATTAGTAGTCCGAAGACTTGAAGATGGCTAGATCACTTCCCTCCTCCGTCTCTCCTTGCTCCTTCTCCATGAGTGATTAGTTCTTTATCGAGGCAAGGGGAATAACCCCTTAGCCATGGCTTTCAATTTCTCCTTAAACGATTCTAGATGGCTTTTGAGATTAATAACTAGTTGATATATCAAAGTGATTAATTGATAATATCAAAAGTTAATCTGAATGGATATGACCTTGGAAATTCAGATTTAGAACGAAAATCTCAATCGCATAAGAGTTTTTAAATGACTGCTGATTTTCTCTTTTTAGAATGATAAACTAAGAAACATGAGCACTAGGACCAATGGGCTCATGTGGAAATCATCTTTAGTGGATTTCTAATTCACTTGCCTCAATCAAACCCTTCGTTCAAAGATTAATCGTTGCCTAGGTTAAGGTGGTGAAAACCCCAAGAGCCCTGATTCTCTCCCTTTGATTTCAACCTTCATTGATTTGCTTTCTTTACTTCTAGTCTTTTCCATTCAAAATAGTCTACTTGTGCTAACAATTATTTGTTTCTTTTCCTTGTGACAGGGGAAAAATAAATTCTTGTTATTACATTGTTACTTTGTGTTTATTTCTTATTTTAGTGTAATCAACCAAACCCCCATCCCGATCTTTACTTTCCATTTTAAATCTGAAAATACAAAAAAATAATAATATAGTTCTTCAAAAATTAATTGGGATAAAGGAAGCAATCTTAAAAAGTTGTCATGTGGGATCGACCCTTCTATACTAGCCTTAATCAGAAGTAGAAAAGGATTAAACTCTAGGATAATAATCTTAGTGGTTGTAAGTGCTAAATGACACATTAATAATTTGGCGCCGTTGTCGGGGACAACGGATTTGTTTCTTCGAACCCCAAAATTTTTGAAAAACTTTTTTTTTCCTTTTTTATGCCTTCCGAGTAACATTCCGGAAGTGCTACTCCTTCTGCCGAGTTTCCATTACGGCAGTCCATTTTTTCTGCACACGATTAACTGCTTCATTTGTGCATGTGACGCCCGAACATTGATTCTCAATCATTTGATCCGGAAATAGAAAGGACTTTTCATCATTTAAATTGTCAAAACCGTACAATGATGAACGAAGAGGAAGTCACCGCTAGGATAAACCAAGCCTTAGCCGCTCAAAGAGAGCACATCCTAGTTGAACAAGCGGCCAAAGAAGTTGCCATCCATGAAGCCTACATGGTCGAACAGGAAACCTTAGAAGCTGCTAGGAGGGAAGCCGAAAGGCAAAAAAAATTAAAAGCTTTTTCCGTCCCTAAAACAACTTACACCCAACATCCGGTTGTGCCACCCACCATCCAAGCCCCCTATTTTGAAATCCGAACACAATGGATCACCATTATCTAGGCCAACCATTTTTCTAGCAACAATGGAGAGAGTTTCCAAGATCACCTACAAAGGTTCATAGATCTTTGTTCCTTAAACAAAATTGTTGGTGTCTCTGAAGATGCCATCCGCCTTAGACTCTTCAAGTACTCCCTCTCCGGCCAAGCTAGTAGCTGGTACAACACCATGGAGAGTATGGATATTGTCAACAATTGGGATGATTTGCAAAATTTTACCCCCCATCATGCACTAATGAAATTAGGGGTCAAATCACCCATTTTTCTATGTCTCAGGAGAATCCTTAGGAGAAGCTTGGGAGAAGTTCAAAGACCTCCTTAGAAAATGCCCTCACCATGACATTTCCCAAGCCCAATTGATAGAGATCTTTTATCGTGGTGTTGATAATGACACCAAGTTCTTTCTTGATTCCTCATCTGGAGGAAATTTCATGCATCAGAGTCTAGATAGTTCCTGGGAGGTAGTCAAGCGTGCCTCAGAAACTAGAGCTAGATGGGGAACTGGTGGGTTCCTCAATATAGGCAAAGTTTAAATCAATCCCGACATTCAAGCCATTGTTGACACTCTTAAGCTGATCTCCCTGAAACAAGATAGGCTAGAATCAACCTTTGGAGCCTATAGAGAGCCACCCCAACAAATTAAGGCTGTAGAATCCCTTTGTGGTATATTCCAAGGATTTGACCACACCACCCTTCATTGCCAATTCATGTTCAACACCCCCACACCATTAGATCTAGGGCCGCAGCTAGAAGACCTTAACTCCATGCATACCATTCCAGGCCAAGGATACTACAATCACAACCAAGCTAGGAATCATCCTGGCCTTCAGTATGGGAACCCCGAAGGAGCTGAAAATTCAAACCAAATCCTATCCCAACAAAGACCACCATACCCCCAAGCCCATAGTAGACCACCACCTGGCTTCCCATACAACAACCAAAGAAATTTCGGAAACAAGGGAACAACCAGGGTAACTACCAAAATTGACCACCCTACCAAGGACAAAAATTCCAAAACCTCAACCTTCCACCTCCAAACCTTAATCAACCACCCCATCAACAATTACATAATCAAACACCCCCTCACCAAACACATCATGCACCCCCTCCTCCAGAAAATGATAGGATAGCCACTCCAGAACAACTCATCATTGCACATCAAAAACAAACTGATGCACAGTTCGCCCGCTTATTCGCCCAACAAAAACCTCCTGCCGGCACTTTTTCTGGGCAGCCTGAAAACACCCCAAACACCTTGAGCAACTCAAATTTGTCTCTATGCGCTCAGCAAAAGCACACTCCCCTCCCATTCCTCCAGAACAACCTTCATCCACATCCTTAAATTTTGAAGATGAAGATATGGTAGTAGTGGAACCAGAACCCATCCCAGAATTATCTATCCCTACACCTACTCAAGAAGAAGTGGAAGAACCTGTCTACAAACCTAGACCTCCCTACCAAGCTCGTTTAAGACAAACAAGGCTTGACACTCGATTCATGAAATTTAGGGAAGCTATGAAGAAGTTACATGTTGACATCCCCTTCTTAGACGCCCTAGCCGACATGCCTGCCTGGTCCAAATACATGAAATCTCTCTTGACTAGGAAGTATGCCATTGAAGAATATGAGACTATAAAGCTAGCTAGAACCACTTCAGACATTACCCAAAGTAAGATGCCTAAAAAACAAAAATACCCCAGTTCTTTTGGGATAGGGTGCTACTTAGGTGACAATGCATGTAGAAAGGGTCTAGCTGACTTAGGAGCTAGCATTTCCATCATGCCCTACAGCCTCTGCAAACGATTAGGGTTCACCGACATGTCACCCACTACCATGACAATCCAAATAGCTGATTCTTCCATGACCAAACCTATGGGTATCATAGAAGACGTTCCTGTCTGGGTTGGGAAAAATTCCTATGTGCCATGTGATTTCATGATCATGGACATAAAGGAAGATCTTTTCTAACCACTCATCTTTGTCCGTCCCTTCCTAGACACAACCCGATCCTTGATTGATGTTGATGCTGGAACCATTTTGTTGAGACTAGGAAAACAAAACCTTGAGTTTTGGGTGTTCTAAAGCATGAAAGGACCTAGTTTCCAGGAAGAAGTTTACCTCCTTGACTATGTTGACAAGCTATCCCAACTTAGATAAGAATGGGAATTAGTTGATGATCCTTTACACATAGCCCTTACTGCCCCAAATGAATGTGAAATTGATGATGAGCAATTGGACCAAATTAGAGTTCATTTGGATGATTTTAAGGAAATGCCTCATGCTGAATTTGAGGAACTTAAAATGATCTCCATAGGTGAAGAAAAGCTTGAACCACCTAAGGCCCCTGAAATGAAACCCCTTCCCATAGGTTTGAAGTATGTTTTCCTTGACCAAGAACAAGTGTGCCCTATCATCATAAATTCTGACCTTACACTTGAACAAGAAACCATTATGACGGAACTTCATAAGAGAAAAGGAGCCCTTGGTTACAAGATAACCAACCTTGATGGGATAGACCAATCAATTTGCATCCACAAAATCCCTATGAATGAAAACCATAAACCCTCCCATGATACACAATGGAAATTGAACCCAAACGTGAAGGAGGTTGTCCTCTTAGATGTTATCAAACTTTTGACTATAGGGATCATTTACCCCATTTCCGATTCACCATGGGTTAGCCATGTTCAAGTTGTTCCCAAGAAGGGAGGTAATATTGTGGTTAGAAACGACAAGGACAAACTTATCTCCACTCGCATCGTCATAGGATGGAGAATATGCATTGACTATAGGAAACTCAACATGGCTACTATGAAAGATCACTTCCCACTCCCATTCCTAGACCAAGTCCTTGAGCACTTAGCCCATCAACAATACTTCTGTTACTTAGATGGTTATTTAGGATTTTACCAAATTCCCATCCATCCTGATGATCAAGAAAAGACCACCTTCATATGTCCCTTTGGCACATATGCATTTAGGAGAATGCCCTTTGGCTTGTGAAATGCACCAGCCACATTCCAAAGATGTATGTCAGCCATTTTTGCACGATTAACCGAGACAGTCATGGAAGTGTTCATGGACGACTTCTCCGTCTATGGAAACAGCTTTGACTCTTGCCTCAAAAACCTTGCCCTCGTCCTTGATAGATGCGTGGAGTCTCACTTGATCCTTAATTGGGAAAAGTGTCACTTCATGGTTAAGGAGGGAATTGTCCTAGGCCATAGAGTTAGAAGTGAAGGAATAGAAGTCGATAAGGCTAAAATTGAGGTCATTTCCAAGCTCCCACCCCCATCTTCAATCAAGGACATTTGTGCTTTCCTAGGGCATGCCTGTTTCTATCGACAATTCATCTGAGACTTCTCCAAGATCACAAAACCTCTCACCAACCTCCTCCAAAAGGAGGTACCCTTCATTTTCGATGAACAATGCATGGAGAGCTTTTTGTGTCTGAAAAATGCCCTTACCACGACCCCCATCATTCGTGCACCTGATTGGTCACTTCCTTTCGAGATCATGTGCGATGCTAGTGAATTTTCTGTAGGAGAAATCATAGGGAAACATGTTGACAAGAAACATCACATCATATACTATGCATCCAAGACCCTAGATGAGTCACAACACAATTACCTTGTCACTGAAAAGGAGATGATTGCCATTGCGTATGCCTTTGAAAAATTTCGTTCATACCTAGTTGGCTCTAAAGTCATTGTGTACACTGACAATGCGGCTATCTGCTACCTCATGACTAAAAAAGATGCCAAGCCCAGACTCATTAGATAGATCCTGCTATTGCAAGAATTTGACCTAGAAATTCTAGACAAAAAGGGGATAGAAAACGTTGTAGTTGATCATCTAAGTTGCCTTAGCTATATTCAACCTGATGATACCCCCATAAACGAGTCCCTTCCTGATGATCAATTACTTAGGGTAGATTCCCAATTTCCATGATTTGCGGATTATGTAAATTACTTAGCTACTGGTGTACTGCACCCTGAATACAAGGGACATTCTAAAGCTAAGTTTTTACATGATGTTAAAAACTATTATGGGGATGAACCTTATTTATTCAAGCTTTGCGCCGATGGTCTTTATCATCGTTGTGTTTCCCAGGAAGAAAGCATTGACATTCTAGAACAATGTCATTCTGGTCCCTATGGGGGGCACATGAGCTCCCAAAAAACTGCTAGAAAAGTCCTCTAGTGTGGGTTCTTTTGGCCCACTATCTTTAAAGATTCCTACAAGTTTGTTCTTAGCTGCGATCAATGTCAAAGAACCGTAAACATTTCTAAACATGACCAAATTCCCCTAACCTCTTGGAATGAACTAGAAATTTTTGATGTTTGGGGCATTGACTACATGGGCCCCTTCCCTTCCTCTTATGGGTACAAGTACATCCTGGTCGCCGTTGACTATGTGATCAAGTGGGTCGAAGCCATACCCACTAAGACTTGTGATTCCAAACATGTTAAAAAATGTTCAAAGATATCATTTTTTCGAGATTTGGGGTCCCACACACCGTTATTTCTGACGGGGGATCTCATTTTTTAGAAAAAATCTTTGAAACCCTTTTGAAAAAGTATGGAGTCTACCACAAGGTCTCCACACCCTACCATCCTCAGACCTGTGGGCATGTAGAGGTTTCGAATAGGCAAATCAAATCCATCTTAGAGAAAACCGTCAACCGCACTAGGAATGATTGGGCCTCTAAAATAAATGACGCGTTATGGGCCTATAGGACTGCCTACAAAACTCCCATTGGTACTACACTCTTCCAGCTTGTCTATGGCAAATCATGCCAACTCCCATTGAACTTGAACACAAGGCCAGTTGGGCCATTAAAAGCTTGAACTTCAATCTTGCCGCCGTAGGAGAAAAACGCCTTCTCCAAATAAATGAATTAGACGAACTTATGATGACTACGTATGAAAATGCGAGAATCTACAAAGACCGTACCTAAATGTGGCATGGTGGTCATATAAAATGCAAGGACATCAAAGAAGTTGATTTAATTTTAATGAACAACTCCAGGGTAAGGCTTTTTCCTGGAAAACTTAAATCTATGTGGTATGGGCCATATACTATGAAGTCTGCTTACCCGAATGGCACATTTCTCCTCTGGGATAAGTACTTAGGTGAATTCAAGGTGAACGGGGCCCGTCTCAAAAGATACTTGACAACCAAAGATTTTCTTGCCTCTGAAACAAATAAATGCTCTTTCTTTGATGATCTCACCTTGACCGATGCACAAACTGCTTCTGAATACCAGCATGAGACTTGAGTTTTCTCATGTCGAGCCTCGATGTTAAACATGGCGCTAGTTGGGAGGCAACCCAATGTTATCTTTCCTTCCAGCTATTTCTTTCATTGTTTTGCTTTCGTTCTGCTTTTCCTCTCTTTTTTTCTTTCCTTCCTTTGAACCACATGTATCTCATGCATCACTCGCAGGAGTCTTGGCATATACATTACAACACTATGCTCCTAGCCGCCCATCATATGAGGAGTATGGGGGCCAGTAGGCTTACCTGGATCCCAACTCCCTTACTAGGGAAACTACTACTCCTCATACCCACCTCATCCACCTCTACAGTAGTGATCTTCTTCCCTCCATCTCAGTCTAAGGGTTGCTCGGGATGAGCAAAACTCTAAGTTCAGGGTGGGGGTGGGTGGTACGCGATCCACCCCATTATCTTCCCTTTTTCCACATTTCTTTTCTGTACCTTTTATTATATTACATGCACTTTTCTTTTTCTAGAAATTTTGGCCTTACCTAGTCGGCTAGTTTTTGTATTTTCTGCCAAAATTTAATTATAAAGTAACTTTCCTACAAAACACATTGTCACCAAAACATCTATGAGCTGAAATTTGCATGTTCCCTATGACCTAAATTAGCAATAGATTTGGAAAAGATGGCAAGCCTTAGAGTATCAATCAGAATCAAGTGCAAAATTTTCCTATCTTTAGCAATGATTAACTGATCATTTCTATTTATGCAATGTAGCTTGATGTTTTGTCTTACCAATGCTTCAAAAAAAAAGTTTGAAATTCACACATGGGGACAAATAAATCTGCTTGTCAAACCCTAAGTTCGGGGTGGAAAGCCCCTTCTCCCTCTCTATTCCATACCCCTTGTAAATGTAATAGGGGTGTACCGCCAAAAGATGCCAAAAAGGAGAGCACACAAAAAATTGTGGTCAATGTAACCGCAAGTCCATAAATAATATCCCAAGTCGAATAGAGGAGGGATCCATCTTCCACACCCCCACTTCTCTCGTCCCCGTGAATGAAAATTAAAAAAAAAATATAGAAAAAAAAGAGAAAAAAAAAGAAACAAAAATTGTTGAAGCAGAAGTAGGATGAAAAATAGTTTTTACAAAGTGTGGACTTAAAAGAAAAGTTATGAAAATTGCTATCATAAGAAATATAGAACCTTGCATTTTGTGATTCTAGGAGATTTGGTTGATTGACCAAGGATAGAAATCTTTACTAATTGGAGAGGATGAACATATTTCTTTTATAAACAGATGTTTTGTGATTTTATTTGCTTGAGGACAAGAAAAAGTTTAAGTCCACGGTATTTTGATGTATGCCATTCTGGCATTAATTTTGGATAATGTTGCAGGCTTGATTTCATAGATTTTCTTTATTAATCGACTGACATGCAATAAAATAACTTCTACGTATCTCTATCACAAATAAATTATACTTTGATCCTCTCGATATTATTTTTTTGAATTCTAATAATATTTCCCTCAATTTTCAGAATTGAATGAAGATAAGAAGAGATGAAGGTAGGAGGCAATTCAGTTTCCCGCAGTGCTGACTTAAATGCATACCTTGCACCAAAATTGGCATAACTCTCACATCCCAAGGCGAAATTTAATGTTAAAATATGATTTAGAAAGGGAATTCAAAGGCCTACAGGAAAATCATATTTTTGGGCGCATTTTAAATTTTATGGACAGCGGAAATTCTCTCTAAATCGCTACTATAAAAATCTACATTAAAGAAAGACAATCAAGAGTTTGTTGACTAGATCTAAAACTTCAAACTGATGGTTCCCCCTCTTTTCAGGGAATCCTACCCTCTCCTTCTCCTATAAAAGGAGGGGGGTTCTCCATCTTTTGGCATCTCAAATTTCTCTTGTATTAGCATTCTGGAGCAAAAAGTTTCTTATATTCTTCTAGTTCTGAAATAAAAGAGCCTTGCAATTTGTTACATGTTATTTTAATTTCGTTATTCCGTTGTGTTTAGATCTAGTACTTTCTTTTATCCTCCTCTCCTCTCTTGATCAATCGAGCAAGGTAGGAAGAGGCAGCCATCTACATTGTATCTAATTGAGGATCAGTAGTCGTAAGACTCGAAGATGGCTACTTCCCTCCACAGTCTCTCCTTGCTCCTTCTCCATGATTGAGTAGTTCTTTATCGAGGTAAGGGGAATAACCCCTTAGCCATAGCATTCGATTTCTCCTTAAACGATTCTAGATGGCTTTTTAGATTGATAACTAGTTGATATATCAAAGTGATTAATTGATAATATTAATAGTTAATCTGAATGCATATGACCTTGGAAATTCGGGTTTAGAACGACAATCTCAATCGCATAAGAGTTTCGAAACCACCAAGGATTTTATGTTTTTAAGATGATGAACTAAGAAACATGAGCACCAGGACCAATGGGCTCATGTGGAGATCATCTTTAGTGAATTTCTAATTCACTTGCCTTCATCGAACCCGTCGTTTAAGGATTAATCGTTTCCTAGGCTAAGGTGGTGAAAACCCCAAGAGCCTCGATTCTCTCCCTTTGATTTCAACCTTCATTGATTTGCTTTCTTTACTTCTAGTCTTTTCCATTCACAATAGTTGACTTGTGCTAAAAATTATTTGTTTCTTTTCCTTATGACAGGGGAAAAATAAATTCTTGTTATTACATTGTTACTTTGTGTTTATTTATTGTTTTAGTATAATCAACCAAACCCCATCCAGATCTTTACTTTCCGTTTTATATCTAAAAATACAAAAAAATTAATAAAATAGTTCTTCAAAAATTAATTGGGATAAAGGAAGCAATCTTAAAAAGTTGTCCAGTGGGATCGACCGTTCTATACTAGCCTTAATTGGAAGTAGAAAAGGATTAAATTCTAGGATAATAATCTTAGTCATTGTAAGTGCTAAACGACGCATTAACAAACCCCTCATGGTCCCACCTATAGGTGAACCAGTTTCTAGGGTTGAGTCACATGGCACTACCCGTAAGTAGCCCACTCCTTAACTCATGGAATGCTAAAGGGTCTCATGGCACTACACTTGGTAGCCCAATTTCTAACCCACGATAACCTAGACCTTACTCTAGGTTACCCCTTTTTAGCCTTTACAATCCACAAAGGTGGATTCAGATCTAAGCCAATTATATATATATATATATATATATATATATATATATATATATATTCATGGTGATAATCATAGTCACTTTATAGTTGCATGAAATAAAAGGCATCCAAAAGTTATTTTCAAGCAACCGATAAACACGTTCAGAAATTGCCGTGAAACTGAAGTGATTATTCATAAGCGTAACCACATACTTGTTCAGTAGATTTCTCAAGCTAATATCAATTCCAACCAAGAAAGCAATCCAAGCAAGTAATTCAACCACATAATCAAGAATATTGAAAAACACATGTACTCTATTTACTACACACTTTATCAAGATTCTTTCTATTCAACTTGAAATTACTTCCTAAGGATTCTGTATCCATTTTAGGGTTTCATTTTGCATTTAAGGTTTCACTTCATTTACTATTTTAAGCCCTATTTCTATTCAATTACTTACAAACCCTAATTTCGGATTAAAGGCACACCTAAACATTAATTAAGCCCATTATGCCTCTTTTATGTTAAAACTACCATTTTTATCCTTTTAATCCATGGCAAGATAATTATACTCATTTATCATCAATACATAGTTCATTATGGACTAATTCCCAAATGAACTCTAAATATCATTAAATACACCTTTTATTCATTAGAAAACCCTAATTACTATATTAAGGGTATTTACCCATAATTAGTAATATTTGTACTCGAAATAGATTCGAACCAACATATCTCAGCTTTGTACATGAATTTGACCAATTAAAATCATTGAGGATCATAATTACCACAGTTAGGGTTCAAGGTTCATTAAATCATATGGAACCCTAAATTAATCAAATTATGCATGAAGATCATCCTTTTAGATCTAATACATCCTTTTTATTAACAACATATTAATATATATTTTAAACACTTACATAACCCCTTTGTAATTCATTAATCATCAAAAGTTAGGGTTTTTCATTGATTAAACTATTGAAGATATCATCTTGATATATTTCTTGAATAAAAAGCGGAATTAATCTTCAACAATAATTTCTTTGTATTCCTCTCATTCTGAGGATCAATTTTTATATATTACTTGTCCTAATCGGAGTTACCAATATTTAATTACAAATTTAGCAATATTTCACTTACTTGGGCCAATCGGATTACGCCACGTCACTTCACCCATGCAATGATCTCGCGATTTGGAAATATAAGCAAAAGACGACTCTGTCCCCGCTTAAGTTTCTCAGACTTCTTACCCCCAGAGGGTATAACCATCTAACGCCACATGTGTTGCCATCAACCTCGCGATCCAAGGTTCCCGCAGGTCAGCGATGTCGATGGGCATGTCACTACTCCCCGACCAGCTTGCTCTCGCCCCCCCGGGCTCTATGCACGGCTAAGAAGGCCTCTCCTCCTCGCCGGAGTTGAAGAGAACAACCACTCTGCAGCTGGTGGTCAGTGGCGACCTGGATCAACATTCCATGTCCGCAGGCCGTGAATGAGAAAGACGAACCCTCAGATCCATTGAAGACCTTCTCCAAGCACACCTTCTTGCTCTGGTTAGGTAGAGGATACCTTCAACAACCTTTCTGCATCCTCCCAGGTTCTGGGGTCGATGAGACTCCCTTGTGAACTCGCTTGACCGTGAAGATGAAGGTGAGTGTCGTTGGCGTCCTCAGGGATACCTCTGGTACCCGCACGATTTGCCACACCAGAAGGGGTTCTGTTTCCGTTTCACCCACTCGAAGATCCTCATGCCCTCTTGTAGACTTCTTGATTGTGAGAGAAAGAGAGAGGATTGGCTATCAAGGTCTAGGGTTCAAACAAATAAGAAGAAGAAGGAACAGAGGTGCGCATGAGATCCTTTCTGGACTTGAACTAGAGGATCTACCCTCTTATATAGGGGTGAGCAACGAAGCCGTAAAGTGTTCCTCCACGAGGACTAATGTCTTTCCCAAAAGGAAACTTATATTCCTTAGTTAAGAAGCAACCTCTTATCTCATCATTATCTTCTAATATAATTATATTATTTGGGTATTTAGAAATTCAAAAACCTTTTCCCTTATTCTCTTTATTCTTAGCTTATAATCCATTAGCCACGAAATTTTTATTTCCTTTTTGTAGAAAATACCACTTCTTTAACAAAACCATAAAATTCATTAATTAAGCATCATATTATCTTCTTATTTTTCTATTCTTGGTATTTTCTCTTTCTTTCCTCTTTATTGGGACTCCTTGGATCCCAAGAAACTCTATTATTTTGAAATTTTTTTTATTGGATACTTATTATCCTTCTAAATGCATCTAAATGCATTATTTCACATTATCTTGTTTATTTCTCATTAAAATATCTCTTTTTGAGGATTTCTCTTTTATTTTCCTCATTGGTATTCCTTTTAGTATTAGGAATCCTTGGGATACGAAATTTCACCAAGAATAACTCAATTATACCTCTTTTCACTTGTTTTCCACATTTTACCATTGTTTTCAATTTCTTTCTTAATAAAGAAATACTTAATTAGGAATCCTTGGGATACGAAATTCCACCCAGAATAACTCAATTATACCTCTTTTCACTCGTTTTCCACATTTTACCATTGTTTTCAATTTCTTTCTTAATAAAGAAATACTTAATTAATCTTTTCTTTTCTTATTGGCTTTTCTTTGCAACTTTGGACTCCTTGGAACCCAAGGAACCCAAGAGGCACGAAATCCCTCTTTGGATTTGCCTTCTAGAGGTTTCCATCTCATTCTTTTCTCAAAAACTCAATTATTCATTTACTAATTGAATTTTCTTGTTATTTGGGCCCAATAGACAATAAAGCCACAACACAATCATCAAGGCTATTGTAAACAAAATCCATTTATTAAAAAAAAATAATATCTTTATTTGTTCAAAAATTGTTAATATGAGAAATTACATTTCTCGGCAAATGAACCCAACAATTGGGGTTGTAACATCCTTCCCCTCTTATAGGAATTTTGTCCTCAAAATTCTATCAAGCAAATAAACAATTCAGGATAAGACTTTTCCATGTCCATCATTGGCCCCTATGTGGCTTCACCTTACTCATAGCGCTTCCAAAGAACCTTTATCATCACATATTCTTTTCTCTGAGTTCTTTCATCTTGGCGTCTATAAACTGCACAGGTGACTTAGGCCATTTCAACCTCCCTTGGGGCTCACTAGGTTCATTGCTCAGCACATGGTTGGGGTACCTCACATAGAGCTCTAAATTGGACACCTATAACTCATCACACATTTCTTTATCCTAAGGGGTAATATCAAACTTAACCTTCTCCACCAAACCATGACAAAAGAACCCATGCATCAGGGACTCCGCGCTCTTAGCTATAACTTAGAGGGGTCAGATTTTCATTTCACATATTCTCCCACAGTGAACTGCATGTCAGTCTATTTTTCATCTGCTCATGACTCACATAGTCTCTAGGCTCCTTTCAGCCATTTCACGATCAAAGAGACTTCATCTACATGCATTGTGGTCCTTTTCTAATCATCATGTGGTCCTTTCACCAACACCACCTTACTGAAGTGGTGACCGATGCAACCACCCTTACAGAGCTTCTTTAAAAACCGATACTGGCTATGGTGGTTATCATCACGTCTTACAAAGGACAAGATTTGTCTCTATGTATCACCCTGAATGAGCACACATGCTCTCATCAGACCCTCTAGTCTGAATCATACTAACCATTAGTTAAGGGTGATAAACCGTACTAACATCGAGTTCTTCATGTACCTACTCCTGCCTTTTGGAAGGGAACCTTTAGGTCAAACTCAAGAACCTTTGAACTTGCATCATGATGTAGTTGAACCATCTCTCTCATGGGTAGTTCAACCAGATCTATCCTTTGACAGAACTCTTTCTTTCTCATGTCATCTGGGTAAGATGATCTACCATACCCCATATTGCATCTCAACCTTCCTTAGTCCAGGAGAGACTTACAACATATATAGTGATGAACTCCCTTTCACTTTTGGGGACTCTTTATCCTTTATATCAATGCACTGGGTTACTGGTGTTCGTCCTTCTCCCTCGGCTTGCATGGCCATATACCACATGCAACTTTATCTTAAGCATCTAAAGTACTACTTTCACTTATTATCTTGGTAGTACCACGGTGTATGGTGATCTTCAATCATGATTTCATGTTTGTCATGATTCCTCAAGATCGATTCCTCAGAAATCTTAAACCACTCTAGTCGGGGTTTCATCACCTTCCTTTCCAATGAAGTGCATTTGAGGCTCTACAACCATCCTTTCATTGCATCAAGGCCTAGGATGGCTAACCAAACAACCATTAACATGTTCAACAGATCTCATTACATCTGAGTATTAGCCAAACATATCTCCTTTCCAAACTTAGGGTTAGCCTAACAACCTCTTCTATCTTCTAGCCAAACTAGTCAGATACATCTCAACCAGAGCATCCATTACCACTTCACATCCTCATGTATTAGGTAACATTGAAGACATACACTTCCATGTATTTCACTTATCCTCTCAAACTCAAACTCTAAGTCTATCTTCATCAATAAAACTCTGAGCTCATTCCTTTGGTTTTCGAACTCAACCTTGTATAACTCATAGCCCATGCTAAAAACATCCTTATAAGGTGACTACCTCATTCGTCTTAGTGTTTGCAAACCATCCATGTTTCATTCACTTTACCAGGGTATGTTATTTTCTCTGTCCCCATATCTCATGGCAACGTTCCAACCCACATCATCTTTATCCTTGGTGTATGGCATGCATACTGTCCTATCTCTCACTCCCATAATAAGAGGAAATAAGCATTTGGCTGCAGTCCAAATATAGAGTTATTCCTGTTCTAAGAGTAGAGATGGTACATCCCACCTTGCCAGTACACCTTTAAATCTAAGTTGAAACATGTCGTTCATGCCTCTATATTACAATCATCTTGCTGTCAAAGTTACCTCCATGGAAAACTGGTTTCAAACCTACTTGGGTCACCACAGAATCCTTGGTCATTTCCTCTAGGTCAATAGGGTTCTGGCACTTTTAGGGTCATCCCTCTTCCCTTATGCATCCAGAGAGTGCCCTACTCATCTACCCTTTGGGACCCATGAGTTCATGAAGGTGATCAATCTCCTAACCCATGGCCCTCAAACAATGATAGTTGTTACCTCCCGACCCTATGGTCATGTGCAACTAGGGAATTAGGCAACTCCTACTTCCATAGGTCTTATCCCTACCTAATCCTAGGATAGAATTAGGATTCTCTTATAGCACATGTTTAACTTATAACCTTACCCAAGCCTTCATCACCTCTCTCTCTCTACATTCATGGGCTGACTTTCATCCTTTCATAGGGGTCATGGTGACCTGCCTACCTTGGTCAGGTCCCATATTGGTTACCTCCATGGTAACACATCCACATGCACTTAGAGATGGATATCTATGGGTCTACATGTTCATTTTCATACCATGTACTTTTCACTTAGATTTTCAAGATCCTATGAGACCTCTTTAGGTTACCTTAAACCAACAAGACTGGTATACACCCTACAAAAGGGGCCCTCTTCCAAGATGGGAGGAAACTACACCTTGATAACCAAGGTCACAATCATCCTTAGGTCTATCATGCTTAACCCTAGCAAGCCACTAAGGCACAAGCAGACCACCTACTCAACCATGCTAGGTTATACTTGTTCTCGTCGTCCATCATTGGATCAAGATCATTCCTTCCCATGTCATCAACTTAGTTGTGAGGGGTTCGTCATACATACCTTAAACTTAAGGGGTTTCCTTTTCCTCTATATGAAGAGTACCATGCTCTAACTATAGAAACTCAAAACTCATCATGAGCATCGCATACAACACTTCCCCTCTAAGGCCTAAAAACCCAAGGTTTTCTTTTCTGATGTCCACCTGCCTGCTCAACTTTTTAACCATGAGCCAAGCATGTATAAGGTATGACATGCACTTCCATAACCCTTTTACCTCAGGGTTGAGTCCTCCTCACGATAATCCAACAAGGTACAAGGCCTCACAACCTGCTTACTAATCCTCTCAAGATCTAAGGAACTCTTCTCCCTATCTCAGGAGGTAAACACCTATACCCTAGGCATAGAGGTACCAACAAACTCATCCTTTCTCTAGAGTTTGGTTCCTCTTGTGGAAACCAAGATATCCTTATCCGTCAGGGATCAAGCATGAGGAAACCATTATCATTCACTTAGGTCACATCCTGCTCAACTCCCCACTATCCCTCATATCTCGGAGTCTAGGCTTCCAACCTTCTTGCATGGGTCCTACTCTCTCTCTAGAGCTAACCCTACAAACTGCCTTACTACCTGAGGTTCTCTCTCCAAGGAGGATCAAGCTCACAAGCATACCTCCACGTGGGTGAAGCCTATTATGTTTGCTCAAGGTTATCCATATCTCTTTATGGTTATCTCATCAGATATTCCCTCATACTCCCCTAGCTAGGTTTTCAGCCTTCTGCTCGTACTACTGACGTACTATGGGTGTCTACTATGCCATGCTCATATAATCTCATGGGGTTTCCATGGGTTCTTCTTTATCCTCATCAAGGAAGGAGCTATCCTTCGCTCTAGCCTACACAACCCTTCCCAGGGTTGGGTTGCCGAAGGTACTCAGTCATCCAACCTCTCATGGCTCATATGGCATCCAAGGCATGCCCACACACCTAGTCCATCAAGACATCTAACTCTTCGTGTCATCTCTCTCTCTCTCTAACCTTCACTTAGGGTTAGGGTTAACATCATCCTTAGAGGATGTTCCAGGTCTCTACTTATAATGGAGGTCTCTACCTCTAAAACTAACTCTCTTTACTTATCCTCCTAATAAGAAGGTCTAGCCTCAGGTCTCTACTGAGGGCAAAGACAACTCATGTCTTATGACCTAAGCATGTATCTATTGTTTAGTTTATGCTTACTCTATTAAGCTTAAGTCCATGACATCTAATTTACATGCTTTTCATTAATTTGGTGGAGGATTCCTTAGACCCTATCAACCTTACATGTACCTCAAGAGGGTGAGGAAAAGAGAGAAAACCCTAATCCTTAAGGTCCTTAACAGAATTTGTGATGAGAAGGGATGAATAAGATGAGAAAGTCCTAAAGGTATCTTATTTTGATTCATACCCTAAGACTTTGGCCAGGCGGTCACATGGATCTCGGAGACCTTGTATTCCGACTAGTGGTGCAGAGGAAAATATTGCCAGCCCCCGGTCATGATCCTTTTCTAGACACCTCCATCTTTCAGATAATCCTCTAATAACTCCCTTGAGTTCTATGGAGTTTGTAAAATTTAATAATTATTAATGGTTAAGTGAGGAACCTACGACTCTGATACCAAATGTTACGACCCCACCTTCCGGTAACCCCCAATTAAGGGAGACCGAGAGGTCGAAGCCACACACATAATTTCTGGATCAAAGGTTCGGCAATTAGCCAAGAACAATTATTAAATTTTAACAGACTAAATTGGAAAGTTGTAAGAAAATAAACTTTTGCATACCTTTTGAAAACTTGGATGGCTAAACTTCTATCCACATATGAATTCTACTCTAAGTAATCCTCCTTGTATTTTAATTCATATATTTCACAATATGACGATTTATTGTTTGTCCTTTTGGCTTTGTACCTAAAATGCCGACAAACAAAGCGTCTGTCATCATAAAGCTAGTATGTGGGGGAACCAATAATCATGCAATTATTCATAACAATGTATTGCAACCAATTACCATTTAACAAACAATTTTACATTTTAAATATAACTACGCGATCTACGCATTCCCTATCCTCTGCGCTATCCCTGCAGAGGACCTGGATACTACTTTCCTTATAGTAGCTCCCCATTAAACCCCTCATGGTCCCACCTATAGGTGAACCAGTTTCTAGGGTTGAGTCACATGGCACTACCCGTAAGTAGCCCACTCCTTAACTCATCGCATGCTAAAGGGTATCATGGCACTACACTTGGTAGCCCCATTTCTAACCCACGATAACCTAGACCTTATTCTAGGTTACCCCTTTTTAGCCTTTACAAGCCATAAAGGAGGATTCAGATCTAAGCCATATATATATATATATATATATATATATATATATATATATTCATGGTGATAATCATAGTCACTTCATAGTTGCATGAAATAAAAGGCATCCAATAGTTATTTTCAAGCAACCGATAAACATGTTCAGAAATCACTGTGAAACTAAAGTGATTATTCATAAGCGAAATCACATACATGTTCAATAGATTTCTCAAGCTAATATCAATTCCAACCATTAAAGCAATCCAAGCAAGTAATTCAACCACATAATCAAGAATCCTGAAAAACACATGTACTCTATTTACTACACACTTTATCAAGATTCTTTCTATTCAACTTGAAATTACTTCCTAAGGATTCTGTATCCATTTTAGGGTTTCATTTTGCATTTAGGGTTTCACTTCATTTACTATTTTAAACCCTATTTCTATTCAATTACTTACAAACCCTAATTTCAGATTAAAGGGACACTTAAACATTAATTAATCCCTTTATGCCTCTTTTATGTTAAAACTACCATTTTTATTCTTTTAGTCCATGGCAAGATCATTATACTCATTTATCATCAATTCATAGTTCATTATGGCCTAATTCACAAATGAACTCTATATATCATTAAATCCACCTTTTATTCATTAGAAAACCCTAATTACTATATTAAGGGTGTTTACCCATAATTAGGAATCTTTGTACTTGAAATAGATTAGAACAATCATATCTCAGCTTTGTACATGAATTTGACCAATTAAAATCATTCAGGATCATAATTACCACAGTTAGGGTTCAAGGTTCATTAAATCATATGGAACCCTAAATAAATCACATTATGCATGAATATCATCCTTTTAGATTTCATATGCCCTTTTTTATTAACAATAGGTTAATATCTATTTTAAACACACACATAACCCCTTTCTAATTCATTAATCATCAAAGGTTAGGGTTTTTCATTGATTAAACTATTGAAGATAGTATCTTGATATATTTCTTGAATCAAAAGCATAATTAAGCCTCAACAATAATTTCTTTGTGTTCCTCTCATTCTGAGGATCAATTTTCATATATTACTTGTCCTAATTGGAGTTACCAATATTTAAATACGAATTTAGCAAAATTTCACTTACTTGGGCCAATCGGATTGCGCCACGTCACATCACCCAAGCAACGATCTCATGATTTGGAAATATAAAAAAAGACGACTCTGCCCCCACTTAAGTTTCTCATCCTTCTTACCCCCAGAGGGTATAACTGTCCAACGCCACCTGCATTTCCATCAACCTCGCGATGCAGGGTTCCCGCAGGTTAGTGATGTCGATGGGTGTGGGACTACTCCCCGCCCAGCTTGATCTCGCCCTCAGGGGCTCTATGCATGGCCAAGAAGGCCTCTCCTCCTCGCCGAAGTTGAAGAGAACAACCACTCTGTGCCTGGTGGTCATCGGCGACCTAGATCAACATTCCATGTCCGCAGGCCGTGACAGAGAAAGACGCACCCTCAGATCCATTGAACACCTTCTCTAAGCACCTTCTGGCTCTGGTTAGGTAGGGGATACCTTCAACAACCTTTCTACATCCTCCTAGGTTCTGGGGTCGACGAGACTCCCTTATGACCTCGCTTCACCATGAAGGTGAAGGTGAGTTTCGTCGGTGTCCTCAGGGATACCTCTGGTTCCCGCACGATTTGCCACGCCAGAAGAGGTTCTGTTTCCATTTCACCCACTCAAAGATCCTCATGCCCTCTTGTGTACTTCTTGATTGTGAGAGAAAGAGAGAAGATTGGCTATCAAGGTCTAGGGTTCTAAGGAAGAAGAAGAAGGAAGAGAGGTGTGCATGGGATCCTTTCTAGACTTGAACTCGAGGATCTACCCTCTTATATAGGGGTGAGCAATGAAACCCTAAAGTGTGCCTCCACAAGGACTCAAGTCTTTCCCAAAAGGAAACTTATATTCCTTAGTTAAGAAGCAACCTCTTCTCTCATCATTATCTTCTAATATAATTATATTATTTGGGTATTTAGAAATTTGAAAAACTTTTCCCTTATTCTCTTTATTCTTGGATTTTAATCCATTAGCCACGAAATTTATATTTCCTTTTTGTAGAAAATACCACTTCTTTAAAAAAAACCATAAAATTCATTAATTAAGCATCATATTATCTTCTTGTTTTTCTTTTCTTGGTATTTTCTCTTTCTTTCCTCTTTATTGGGACTCCTTGGATCCCAAGAAACTCTTTTGTTTCGAAATATTTTTTTATTGGATACTTATTATCCTTCTAGATGCATCGAAATGCATTATTTCACATTATCTTGTTTATTTCTCATTAAAATATCTCGTTTTGAGGATTTCTCTTTATTTTTCTTTTATTTTCCTCGTTGGTATTCCTTTTAATATTAGGAATCCTTGGGATACGAAATTCCACCAAGAATAACTCAATTATACCTCTTTTCACTTGTTTTCCACATTTTACCATTGTTTTCAATTTCTTTCTTAATAAAGAAATACTTAATTAATCTTTTCTTTTCGTGTTGCCTTTTCTTTGCAGCTTTGGACTCCTTGGAACCCAAGAGGCACGAAATCCCTCTTTATATTTGCCTTCTAGAGGTTTCCATCTCATTCTTTTCTCAAAAACATAATTATTCATTTACTAATTGAATTTTCTTATTATTTGGGCCCAATAGCCAATAAAGCCCAAAAAACAATCATCATGGCTATTGTAAACAAAATCTATTTATTCAGAAAAAATCATATCTTTATTTGTTCAAAAATTGTTAATATGAGAAATTACATTTCTCGGCAAATGAACCCAAAAATCGGGATTGTAACACTTAAGATTTTACCCTATACACCTTGACATCATTATGAGAGATCGTCATTGGGTCCTCGCCGTTGATAGGGCCTAGTGGCAACTTTTTTATTGCATCGACCACTTTTCCCCTGCCACAAGTTCCCCTCCAGTGAGTAGGTCATGAATGTCACTGCATCGCCATTATTAGAAGTGAAATTTTTATAGGATCATAGGGTTTGACACACCCACAGTCAGATTAACATTTGACCGCCTAACCTAGTCGAGTTTGTCACCCAATGAATTCCCCAATCTCTTCATGATAGTTTGTAAATTGAATCATGAGAGCTAGTGAATGGGTGCCACACTCCAGAGCCTTTACACATGATAGTGGTGTGAGCGATGGGCATCACTAGATCCGGGGGGGGACAACATGGTCCCCCCATCCAATGATCTAAACTTTCAAACTAAGGTAAAATCACTCCCTCTCTAACTACTGAGAAATATTGCTAGATCTTGTAAAATTTGTATAAATTTGACCCTTCATCCAAATATAGTCATGAAATATAACATTGTTGTTCAGAAAAGATGAATTATCCATTAAAATACTTATTGATCTTTATTCTTCTCATAATTCTATTGATATCTCAAAATGCAAACTATTGACATATTTTAAAATATTTTATTCTATTTTATGCCCACGCTTTTTTTATACCCTAAAACCCTATCTTAAAATAATATTAGTAACTTTAACAACATAAAGATTTGATCTTAGTACATGTTTGAATTATGATATCATCAAATGTTGTGTATATGACATAAAACTGGCTTTCATGCTAAGGATCACTTATTTAATGCATAATCTTGTTTGAATGTGCCCTAAATCCTTATGCTTGGTCCAAATCAGTACTTATTGATCTATGTTGAACCAAGATTCAACATGCTATTTATTTTACCATGTTTTGATTTGATGGTGTGCTTTGAACTAAGAAACATTTTTATATGAATACCTTGATGTTTGACACTCAATCCTTGCTCACATGTGGGTCT
Organism: Alisma plantago-aquatica; assembly: GCA_963693085.1. Classification (NCBI taxonomy): domain Eukaryota; kingdom Viridiplantae; phylum Streptophyta; class Magnoliopsida; order Alismatales; family Alismataceae; genus Alisma; species Alisma plantago-aquatica. Next base: position 1,392,414,623 of record OY856409.1, read on the forward strand.
TTATTGTCCTAGATGATTATATGGACTCTAGATAAGTGATATGACATTCCTTGTACCCCTATTTTCTATGTGGATCATTATTGCACACTATTGTGGCTAGATGACCTAATCTTGTTTGATTTGTAACCTAATGGAAAATGTGATATCTAGATCTCTAATCTTTTATGAACCTTTTTGTCTATGATTCCCATGCTATAGTACAACCTAAAATTTGTAGATTGATAGTATTTATGATGCCAAGTCTATTTGTATCTCTTTATGCTCTAATTACCACTATCTAGAATGGAAATAACATGTTACTTGAAATGACATTATAGTTGACTAGTTTGAATAGTCTTGTTTGAATCATGTGACCACTCCATTTAAGATTTGTATCCCTAATAGTATGATCCCTACTCTTAGTTGTGATGTATCACCTTAAGTTCTAGATGAACCCACGTTAGATGATGTAACATTATTGTGAATGTGCAAAACATTGCTTCAGATAATGATATTAATACAACAAGTTTTGATACCTAGACCTAAGTGAAACAACCCACCATCACTAGAATGATTAATGGGACCTGATATTTCTGATGTTAACCCAATCATACATGTTTTTAGTGTGATAATACCTATGATGACCATTTCCAAGATCTAGTCAAGGTTGTGAATTATGGTTTTTGAATAAAGTGGTTAATATTATGCTATAATCAAGGTACACTTTATCCTCCTATTGGCCAGAGTAGTGGTATTGAACTTGCTTGTAAGTCTGCATATTTATACACATTGACTTTATATACTTGTTGAGTTACTCATTCCAATGATCTGTAATTTCATTTTGCTTAAAATATTTTGAAAAATTGTTGAAACATAATCCAACTTGTCCATTATACAAAACTTGTCCACCTACTTGTATACACAAAGTAAGGGCACATGGTTAAGCAAGGATGAACCATGTTGATAAAAAGGGTAAACTCTTGACTTAGTCCTGTAGTCCCTCATGTTGAAATAGGTGTCACTTATAACTTTGGCTTTAATGACCATCATGGGCCCTTCCTTCGAGAATCTGGTCAATGCCCATATAGTGTTGATCATTATAATGTAAATGCACCTAAAACACACTTTCTTATTAATACAAAAGTCTTTAATATTGTGTTCTTATTATTATATTATGTTTTTCCATGCACATATGGTCTCTTAAACCTATGATTTTATGACTTATATAGTGTATTCATCTTAGTTGTTCTAATTTGTACCCATTTTATGATTTAGGTATTAGTACACATTGTACTATTACATAAATTTCTGCTTCACATTAATATGATTAATTACTACTCTTACTCTAATGAAATCTAATGACATGAAAATGAATTCATGCAGTTTGATATTGGGACTAAGATCTTATGCCAGGTACTAGTTTGGCTTTCTTTTGATATTCCATGTTGTCTCATATCTTGTTCTTCTATGTTGTTGACTGTGGTTATTTTAATGCATATGTTATGTGATATATTCTAGGGACAGACGCCCATGTTCTCTCTGCTTTGGATGTTTAGACTTGTGAGTGTAAATTTGGGTAATTCATGGTTCTATGACACTTAATTAGCCTACAAGTTGATTTTCATGATAGAAGGAGATCATTTTTTCAATACACCTATTGATTGATGTTTTCTAGAGTCTAGGCATTACAATCCAATCATTTCTACCAATCTTTCAACGTACATTTCATCATTGACCTAGTTCATATGCCACATGGAGTAACCTAATACATGGGTGGAGATCCTTATAAAGGGAATCTTAAGGATTATAGTATTGTAATTTTGAAGGAGAAAAGCATGGGACTAAGTTTCACATCATGATTGGGGTACAAGAGAGACAAACAAGTAATATAAGGAAACCACTAGGTTATTTAGGGTTATACACACCATTATAGATAAAAGGTATGGGGCTGACCTTAGGCATTAACATCACCCAACATCACAAGCTTACAAATTTAAGTGATATAAAATGTGTGAAGCACCAATGGGTTCAACATCATCATTTTATCTAAGGTATAACAATTCAATGTCATAAATGGGTCACATTCATGCATATCATGGCATAAGGAAAAAAACTTGAACTCAAAAAGACAATGGATGTGAAATGTGTTATCAAGGGTCCACATGTTACTAATTCTCACATAAATTAAACATTATCTATCATTAGATAGAAATATTAACAAATTAGAACAAACTTTGTCATTAAAGTCTAATGACAAGCCACATTCATGTGTTAGAATCAACCATAGGGTAAACGAAATGATTAGGACCCGAATTGTAACAAGAGGGCATAGAATATTCTAATCTAACAATAAGAGATGCAAGGGTGCATAAAATATCCCAAATTCCTAGTGAATATGCATTAAACATGGTCAAAGTAGACAAAGGTCACATCTTTAGTAAAATAGGGGAACTAAGAACATAATTAGGTCATGAAACCATGCCTAGATGGTACATTTTTTAGAGGATAAATTTTTATATAATTTCAAAATTTTTGGCCTTAGAATGTGAAATTTATGCATTTTAGAAGTCTTTGAAGTGGACTATATAGAATCCACCTTAGTGTTACATTGATTAATGTACATGAAAACACAAGTTATTAATGGTAGCTCATCTGCCAAGATCTCGTGCCTCAGGCTCACAAATGGTTCAAGCAGCCCACATGCATCCACTGTCATTTCTTGGCTCATAGTGGTCTACTCTTGTATCGTGTGGCTGGGAAGCATGGCATATGGGTCGTCATTGAGTTGTGCCCTCAATCTGAAGGTCCCCAGACTTTGCATTTGCCCCATGCACACCATGGGTGGTTCCATCCCACAATGGTGGTAGGGCCTCTGGTGCCGAGGGATCACGGGGAAAGAGGCATCCAATCATGTCATAAAGAAGCCACCAGAGGTCCCTTGGTTTCTTTGAACCTCTATCTAAGGTCAAATAAAGCCACTAGGAGGAAGGAGGTGAAACCCTAACTCCAAGCATCATGACAACAACTATGGAACTTGAGGAGGACAAAGGTGTTTCTAGGGGAAGAGGAAGAGGGAAAATAGTGGGAAACAAGTGCGATAAAAGAATTTGGAGGAAACTCTTATTTAATTTTCACAAATGGGACAATATTGAGCTGGCATTCTGTACCAAGGTAGAATATGCTATCAAGACCATTGGATCCTCGGGGGTCAATCTGTGCACTCAAATTCAATGAGCACCATTGATCAAGAAATCACGAGGCAAAGTGAGGGGGGCACCCACTCAACTGGGCCACACACGTCAATTGGGCCCAACAAGGATTGAAAACAAAAAAACAATTTAAAGTGATCAAAATAAAGGAAAATTTTAAGTACCATAACTTGGGTTACAAATGCCCAATTAGGGTGATTCCTACACCATTGGAAAGATAATTGAGATCTCTACAACAAAAAAGTTCATTATAGGTCAACTTTATTATGATTGTGAGATTTAATTTCACTTGTAAGAAGGATATATATTAAGGTGTGGAACATATTTCAATCATGCAAACAAATATCCCACATTGTAAAATTGATTGTTGATGTGATAAAATTTAAGTATCATCAAACTCAACTATGGAATTGATCTCAAACTTGGTGAGGTGGTTTACTAATAGAGAAAGAAATAGTATAATTAATAAGAGAGAAAAGTTAGGTTATCACATCTACAAACATTGTTCATAACCAATCTATTTGAGGAAATATGATGCACCCCTTTTACTTGATCATTTTATATTCTTTGATTTTTTTGGATAGGGTTGTTTACCATATTATTCTCAAATTAATCAAGAAGTGTATCCCCTCTTAGGTACCACTCCTTATAATAATTCTCATTATTTCCATTCCATCTTCATTCAATACTAAAAAAGGAAGCCCTCTTTTCCGCCTCCATGTGTGTTGTAGGTGATAGAGAGAAATCGCCACGTCTAGGCTTAAAAGGTAGATGTGATATTGCAGATCCACAGATTGATAGGATTGTGGTTCTTGTGGCACCACCATATATGTCTCCTCTATTCCTTACTCCTTTAGCATGATAGTCCACCTATAACACTAAGATGTTGTCATAACATCATTGAATCAATCTTACTAACAACCATACTCTAATCTCCCTCAACCTCTGTGATAACTAGATGCCAAAATAATCACATCAATGACTATTTGACCCCGAGACCTGAAGGTTGTGTCACTACAAAACTTCACTTCTATAGAAAATTGTATGTCTATAGAACCCAAAGGATGAACTGTCCATCCTCCTCCAAACTATAGTGTCAATGTCAAATCTCCTCAACACCAACCTTGGCATAATCATTCCTCTTGATATATCAAGACAAAGAGGCCACACTCTACACTATCTATTGGATCCATTCTTAATTGGGGCATCAAATCTAGTAATATGCAAATATGAAGATCAACAGAAGAGAGAGAGAGAATTAATGTTCTTCTGGGAGTATCTTAAATTCAAATTCTAGGGTTTACAAAAATGCAGGAACCGTCTATCAAAAAGGGAAATTGTTGGAGATTGACCCATCAAAGAGTAATCGATACATATCATATATAACTTAGTATTCTTTATAATATAGATTAATTATAGATCTCATTTAATCTGATAGGAAGATGTATGGACTAATAACACTAAGTTACACGTATACACAACTAACTTTTATCCTTTAAAAAGATACATAAATACTGATTAGTTTTTTATACTAGTTAAATGAAGACACACATATTAGAATATGATTTTACTATTAAAATCAAAATTTGTTAGTAGAAATATGTTGAAGTTTGTAACAAATGTATATTTGGTTTATGGTTTTCACTACTAATATAGACTAACAAATATTATGAAATAGAATAACCAATAAGTAGTGGAAGGTTATAATAACTAGTTTAGTTGTTAGGCCATGAAACATAGTAGTATGTATACATACATAATTGTATCATAATATCATAATACTACACATTTGAAATCTCAATTCCTATAAGAAAACCTTGGATATTTTTCTCATTCCTTTCATATATTACAAACCCTATATGAACACATGTACATACATGTTTGATGGTATTTATAAACATAAAGGAATCTTGTAAATGTATTCATACTTATGTGACACAAATATATTTACCCTTAGAGGAATGAAAAAAATTGTAGTGATATTAGATGAGAAGGATATTATGAGACCTAAATTGGAAAAAAATTACCCACACATATACATAATAGGTAAATACTCAGTATGATGTATCTAAAGATGAATATTTGAACTAAAACAAATATACAATGGTCTTATGTCTACGTAATAGGATTAAATACTTGTAGATGTCATAAGGTGAATGGAATTAGATTAAGAATAATATCAAAATCTATAATAGGATTGAATGGACATGTATGTTTTGGTTTGACTAACTTACATAATGTGTTCCTATGATGAATACTTGACTTTAGGGACCAAGTATACTATTGATTTAACCATTAGTCATCAAGATTAGGTATTTGAACTTCTATTCAAATTTGTGCATCTATATGACTATATTTCATATGTTCCTATAATGAGGCACAATCTTGTGTAATATCCCTTCTTGAATTCTTTATTGAAATATTTTGATTCACATATTGGTCTGTTTTGATATAATTTGTGGTTGTTGAACTATATTATAGATATAGGTTCATAGTCCCCTTATCATGATGCATAAGGAATATTTTTGATATCCCTTGAATGTAAACATTTATTGGACAAGTATATCTTACATCTTTAAAATGCATGCATGATATTTAGATGATAATATGTTTTAGTTATAACCACTAGGTCATGATGTTCCCCATAGATTTAATGTTTCCACCTATGCTTCTATACATGGGCGTGCTATTCTACCCAAGGTGTGTTGTTCCACTTATTTATATATTGGTATATGTTGTTCGCTCCCATTGTGTATTGTTTCACCCATTTATATATCATGATATGTTGTTCATGTAGGGAAATATGCTGATAGAGATGGCAGCAGAAACAAAAAAATCTTTTCTATATTGCCCATAACCATAAGATTTATCCAACAACTATGAAGTGGGAAAGAAGGTTGCAAGGCATATACCTAGACTTGGAGCATGTCCAGTGACAATCCATGCATGGTTGTGCTTCTTTCTCAAGCAACACCTAGATAGAAGTCGACAGAGGCCTCCTAGTTTAGCACCACAGATGGTGGTTGTTGGTGTCCTTCTAGTGTGATGGTGACGTCCTCCACTCCTCGACATAGTCCATGTAGACCACATACCAAAACATAAATATGAAAAGTATCTAGCCATGAGACCCTTGGCCACACCCCCTTATATAGGAGTGGATGGGCTAGGATTTCCACAAACCTAGGGACACAATGGGACATATTTCATACATTTATGGCTGCTTCAATTCACCAATTTGGTCAAACCGACACTTAGTCGGTCAATTGACATGTCATTCGGTTGACTAGACTCTCGAGTTAGTCGATTGGCTATTTTCCGTATTCGCAAAAGTAGTACCTTTTAATGCGATTATTAATGAACATCATGACGTCAACATCAACTCTTTGATTCAGTTCTACTAATCATCAAGTCAGTTGTATGGACCATTTAGTCATTCGAATGGACACTCAAATTGGGCGACTCAGGTTTGCAGTTGGTCGACTAAACACCCCATTTATCCAAGTGACAATCAATGTTGTTTAAGTTTATTAGCTAAACACTTTAGTAACCAACTTAAATCATATTCATGAATAAACCCCTATTCCAAGTGCATCCTATATGTGACCCAATAGGTCCCAGATTATGATGGTGGTGTATATCCATAACTATATTATGACATCATAAACAATTAGGGGTATCTAGAAACACATCATTGCTACCTAAGTAATTGGATTGTTGGAGAACATCTTCAACCTACATATGTGATTATTGTTATGATGATCGTATAGTTCTTTCATCTCTGATATTTAGATTGAACCTAAGGCATGTAATCATTATGCTCTTAATAGTCAATCCTTGTTCCTTGAACTAGAGCAGTTTGTATGAGATGCATGTAAACTCACATATCACATGTAGAGGCACCTGAGTATGGACATATGTTTCTTAGTCTCTCTTATCAAGTGGCTAGGATATCAACTCCCATGGTAGGGTCAAATCCCATATATATCACTCACAATCAATCCTAATCTCTCACAATTTACCAAAGCACCAACTTTAAGGCAACCCTTATTCAATATCACGTTGAATGGGGTCAAACTTCATTTGTTGACATGTGATGAGTGCAATGACTTCAGGTCTAAGAGATAAAATCACCACTATCGCTTTGAGAGTTGATTGTGATTACCATTTGATGGATTTCATGTATCACTCTCAAGGTGGGTTTAACTGGTACACTATTCTTTAACAAGTACATATGTGTTTGACTAGATATCCTATGACCTTGCTACTCAGATTAGGAAAAGAAACCCTAGAGTTCAAAGTTTTTGAAAGTATGTGAAGACCAAGTATGCAATAAGAAGTCTACTTGATTGAGTGCATAGAGCAGATGACATTGCTTACACAAGAGGATTATGAACAAGACGATCCGTTAGAAGTGGCTCTAACAAACCCATCTGTTGATAACTCCATTGATGAACAAATAAAGGATTGTGTTCTCCACCTTGACACTGCTGAAGAAAATCCTAAAGCCAAAATTGAGGAACTTAAAGCTGTGGATGTTACTGAAGAAACATATGAGAAACCATAAGCTCCTGAAATGAAACCCCTACCTGAGGATTGAAGTATGTGTTTCTAGATGACCTTAAGGTCTGCCTAGTTATCATAAGTTTGGATCTAACAGTAGAATAAGAAGATAAACTTCTGAAGGAATTAAGGGAAAGAAGAAAAGCTATCGGCTACAAGATGAGTGATCTCACTGGGGTCAGTCAAGCGCTTTGCATGCATAAAATCCCAATGATGGAAGATCACAAGCCGACTGTCGAACATCAAAGAAAGCTTAAGTCTAGTGCATGTTGTCCCTAATAAAGGTGGAACTACTGTGATACTAAATGAAGATAATGAACTCATCCCCACTCAAACAATCATCAGGTGGAGGATGTGTATTGATTATAGAAAGTTGAACAAGGTGACATGTAAGGATCATTTTTCGATGCCCTTTCTTGATCAAGTCTTAGAACGGTTGGCCCATCGAGAATATTACTACTATCTCGATGGTTACTTTGGATTCTATCAAATTCCTATACATCCAGATGACCAAGAGAAAACAACTTTTACTTGCCCGTTTGGAACATATACTTTTAGAAGGATGTCATTTGGTCTCTACAATGTGCTTGCAACTTTCCAACGTTGCATGACAGCTATATTTGTGGGTCTCACTGAAACTGTAATGGAAGTTGTTATGGATGACTTTTCCGTATATGGAGATTCATATGACTCATGTCTGAAGCACCTCTCCATCATCCTTAAATGATGCGAAGAAGCACATCTTGTGTTAAATTGGGAAAAATGTCACTTCATGGTAAAGGAAGGCATTTGACTAATGACACTCTATCATTAGTCAACACACATTCTAGTCTAATGTGTTATTGTCATATATTTTTCTTATATAGTAATATCTAATTAGGGACATAACAAGAATGTATGTACTTTTGTCATACACATGAACTCATTATTCAGGTCCTCAACCTGAAGACATATGTCCTCAAGTAATTGATGAATGTATATTTATCCATTTTAAAATGCACTTTTCTTATTCTTTTCATTAGAATGTGTTTCTCTTTTGCTAATTTCATAGAAATAATTGCAAATTCTTCACTCCTTAAATTAATGCAACTTTCCATCCTTTTCACCCATATTTTTGCAGGTTTGACCTTCACTCATGTTCGGGAAACAAGTACCTGATTCATAAGTTTGAAACTCAAGAACCTAAGGTTTCAAGAGAAATGTTTTGACCATCTCACTACACAAGCTGATCATCTCATACCAAGAGATGATCATTTCATCTGTGAGGAATATCATACCTCAGAGCCTAGATGGAGGTAAAAACCCTCAGATCTACCTTCCACCCTATCTATTCACAAGCCAAAATGGGTGTTCCAAATATTCTAATTTCTCGACTCTATGCTCCACCCACAACATTTCAAGTCACACAAACTATCATCTTAAATTTCTTCATGACCAAGTCTTGGTAAAACAATTTACCACCCTAATTCTAGTGTTTTGACCGACTTTCTTGGGATGAGAAAATCCAATTATAAATCAAGCATCTCATGTATTCAAATGGGCAACTCATATAGCTTAAAGACCAAGCTATACTAAAACAGTGATGCCACCCTTCCTTAGGGTTTCCTCCTATATTTGCGCCTCTTGAGACCTAAATCGATCGATTCTGGGTGTGAATTGGTCAGTGCACGATGCATGTTATGACTCCTTCAACAATTGCCAACATTCCTTTTCCTTTGCTCCCTTTCAAGGTTTCCACCCCTCCTTCCCCTATAAAAGGTGGGGGGGAAAGGGGATCCACTTTTTTTACTTGCACTTTAGATTTGAGCAATTTGTTATTTCAATCTTGCATCTTTTACTCTTGTTCTTCAATAAAGATTTCCTTTTCTTTCTCTTAGTTATTTGGTCTTCTAGTTGGGAGAAAGGAATTAAGAGGGGAAGCCATTTCATAGACACTAGCCAAGATCCTTTGGGATTCTTTTCTATCTAGTCTATGGCTCCCTCTCTTTCTTCCATTGTTCTTTCTTTAATTTTCATGGATCGTGAGTAGTTTCTTATATCGAGGCATGGGGAGTAGCTCCAAATCCATATTTTTGACTAGATCAATTTCTTTACGATAATACTTGTTAGATGGTCCTTGTTTAGATATTGGCAACATTAATGATTTGATCTCTTGCTTTTGTCGAATGTTAGTTTTAGGCAATGAGACCTCAGACCCCAAGACTTGGAATAACCAAACAAATCCACAAGGATATGGATGAGACCTTGGAAGGATTTTTTGTTGGGATGTTTGAGCAAGGATCTATAAACGTGAGGACCAATGGGTTTTTAGAGTGTTTGACTTTTTAAAATGCATTTGAGGGTGTTTTGTATACCTTCTTCTAACTTGTTTTATCTTATATATTTCACTGATCTAGTTTCACACAAGATATGATGGTAAAACCCATAACCTCAATATCTTTTATTATCCATTCGTTCTCATTAATCAACTGCTTATTTCTCAATCAAATTTTTTTTCTTTCAATTGAATTCTTCATGTATATAACTTTTTCTTTATTGTTCTTAGAATAACTCTCTTACTTGTTTTTAGCATAAGTCTTCCCTTATTTATTCTTAATGTAACATTTTATTTACTTGGTCTTAGTGTAATGTTATCATTACTTGACCTAGTGTAATCAAACTTCAACCAATAGGTCTTTACTTTCCCATATCAATCTTTATTCAAAGTAATTTGGGTTTAAAAATCAATCTTAAAAACATTCTCATGTGGGATCGACCCTCTCTATACAAATAAAATAACATCACTTGGTTATTTTGTAGTTAACAAGAGGTTAAACTCTACGATAAAAAACCCCTAGTGAATTTTTGAGCTAAACAATGGATATCAATTTTGGCACCATTGGCGAGGACAACAGATTGGATTTCAAACCCCAAAAATTTTGAACAACACCTTTTTCTCTTTTTCCTTCCTTCTGAGCCCAATTCTAAAAGTGTTACTCCTCCTTCTGCCAAGTTTTTATTCTGACATTCCATTTTTTATACGACCGTTGTTATCTATCAATTATAATTGTGCATGCGACGCTCACCGAACAATGATTCTATGATTCTAGTTTTTGACCCAGAAATAGAAACAACCTTTCATTTCATAAAATATGTCAATCATCTAAGGATGGACATAAGAGGTGGATCGGATGATGGAGCAAGCTCTTGTTTCTCAAAGGGAGGCAATACTGGTCGAGCATGCGGCTCAAGAGGACACTTTGCATGCAACTTATCTGGCCAAACAAGAGGCCCAAGGAGCCACACAATAAGAAGCTGAATGAAAAAAAACAAATGAAGGCTTCTCAATCCCAAAAACCACTTATGCACAACACCCAATTTTGCCACCCGATATCACCACCCCATAGTTTGAGATCTGAACTAATTGGATCACTCTTCTCCAAGATAATCCTTTTTCTGGGAACAAAGGTGAAAGTTGTCAAGATCATATCCAACAATTTTTTTATCTATGTTCCTTACATAAGATCCTAGGCATTTCGAGGATTCCATTTGACTTAGATTGTTCAAACATTATCTTTCGGACCAATCTAGTAGATGATATAGGTCCATGGAGGGAGGAGAGCATGTCACCACTTGGGAGCACTACAATCCATGTTTCTAGAGAAATATTACCCCCTTCCCTCACTTATGAAATCAATAGACAAATCACTCTATTTTCTATGACCCCATGAAAGACCTTTGCAGAAGCTTGGGAGAGGTTTAGAGACCTTCTCCATATTTTCCCCACATAGACATTCCTCAATCCCAACACAACAGAATATTCTACCATGATGTTGATAATGACACCTAAGTCTTTCTTGATTCCTTTTGTGGAGGAAATTTTATGTTTTAAAATCTTAAAAGTTCTTGGGAGGTTGTTAAGCACAGTTCTAAAACCCAAGCATGATGAGAGACTGGTGGAGTCCTTATGGTAGACAAGGCTGATGAGAATCCCCACATTAAATACATTGTTGAAACCCTTAAGCTTGTTGTTTTGAAATAGGATTTCCTAGAGTCTTCTTTTAATGCCAATGAGAGAAGACAGAAGCCTCAACAAGTAAAGGTTGCAGAGTCTCTCTACGGACTATGCCAAGGGTATGATCACACTACCCTTCAATGTCAATATCTCTACAATGATCCTTTGCAACTAAAGGCTAGAAAACAAATGGAGTGCACCATCTCCATTCATAGCATACTGGATCATGCCTATTACAACCCAAATCAGGCTAGAAACCACCCTGAATTCCAATATGGAAACCCACCAAGTGTTGAAAATGCTCCTCGACCGTCTCCCCAGCAAAGTTCCCCTCATCCTCAAGCCAACAATGCAAATCATCCACCACTAGGATTTCCTTACAACAACAATCAAAGGAACATTGGGAACAAGGGAAATTACAGGGACAATTTCCAAAACTGTGGGCCCTACCAAGGGCAACAATGCCAAAATTTGAACCAACTACCACCATTTTGCAATAGAATGCCCCCACTCCTTCTAATGAGAGGATATATGCTATAGAACAATACATCCTTTCAATGAATCAAATTTGCCTTTCCCAGCATGCCCACTAAAAGGCAACAGATGCTCATTTGGCCCAACTCTTTGCCCAACAAAAACCTCCTGCATTAACTTTCTTCGGGCAACCTAAAAATAACCACAAACATCCTAGAAATTTAAGTTGTCTCCACCCATTCGAGAAAGGCACATGCTTCTCACTTCCTCTAGAGAAGCCCCATATTGTACCCTTAGATTTTGAGGATGGTGACAATGTGGTCTTTGAAACTAAACCTTCACTGGAACCCACCATTTCTACTCATGAAGTCCCACAACTAAAGGCTGATGAGCCCAAAATCCCGGTCTACAAGCCCCATCCACCATACCTGGGTTGCCAAAAGCAAATTAGGTTTGATACCCATTTCATGATGTTTAGGGAGGCCACTAAAAAATTACATGTGGACATTCCCTTATTGAATGGTCTTGCTGACATGGCTGCCTAGTTCAAGAACATGAAACGCTTTTGACTGGGAAGTATGACACAGAAGACTATGAGATAGTAAAACTTTTTAGGACCACCTAGGATATCATTCAAAGAAAAATTCCTAAAAAATAGAAAGTTCATGGTTCCATTGGGATTGGGTGCTATTTGGGTGACAGTGTGTGCAGAAAAGGCCTTGTTGACTTACGCATCAATATTTTGATTATGCCTTATAGTCTTTGCAGGAGATTGGGATTTGTTGATATGCTTCTCACTACCATGACCATCTCGTTGGAAGATGCATATATGACAAAACCTATTGGTATCAATGAAAATATAAATGTAAGGGTTGGGAAAGACGCCTCTATACCATGTGACTTTGTGATCATGGACATCAAAGAATATTTAGTTATCCTCGCATTTTTGGTGTTTCTTTCTTGGCCACTGTCAGAGCCTTGATTGATGTTGAGGTTGGAGCCATTCTTTGGTGACATGGAAGACAAATAGTAGGTTTAGGGTTTTTGAAAGTATGAGGGGATTGAGCCTTCAGGAGGATCTCTACATCCTTGATTATGTTGACAAGCTTTCTAAATTAAGGAAAGAATGGTAGTTATTTTAGGATCCCCTCCACACTTCCCTCATTACCCCTTCAGAATGTGCTCTTGCAGATGAGAAATTGGATCAATGTAGGGCTCATCTAGACAACTTTGAAAAGGTCTCTGATAGAGAATTTGAAGACCTTAAGATGGTCTCTCTTCTAAAAGATAAGCCTGAACCCCCTAAGGCCCTAGAATTAAAACCTCTCCCTAAAGGACTTAAAAAAAATTCATGATGAACAATAAATATGTCATGTTATCATTAATTCTCACCTTATGTTTGAGCAGTAAGATAAGCTCATGACTAAGCTTAGAAAAAGGAGAGATACTCTAGGGTATAAAATGACTGAGTTGACATGGATTAATCAAGAAATTGTATGCATAAAATCCCTATGATAGTAGAGTACAAACAATCATGGGACCCTCAACAAAAACTAAATGCAAATATTTAAAAGGTTTCCATATTGGAGGTTATGAAACTCTTGACTACATGAATCATCTACCCTGTCACTGACTCCACTTGGGTCAGTCTTGTCCAACTTGTCCCGAGTAAAGGGGGAACCACTATGGTGAATAATGACAAGAATGAGCTCCTCCCCACCCATATTGTCACCGGATGGAGGCTTTGTATTGACTATAGGAAACTGAACAAGGCCATTAGGAAAGAGAATTTCCCTCTTCCCTTCTTGGATCAAGCATTAGAGATCCTTGCCCATCAACATCACTTCTTCTATGTAGATTATTATTCAGGTTCCTATCAGATTCCCATTCATCTTGAAGATCAAGAGAAAACAAACTTAATTTTCCTATTTGGCACCTATGCAATCAGGAGAATGTTGTTTGCCCCAACCACCTTCCAGTGGTGTATGTCCGCTATTTTCCGTGGGTTGACCAAAATTATGATTAACAATTTCTTGATGATTTCTCCATTTATGGAAACAATTTTGACTCTTGCCTTAGACACCTATCCCTCATTCAGTGTGTGAAGAAGAACAGTTGGTTTTAAATTTAAAAAAATGTCACTTTATCGTGACATAAGGTATTATTTTCAGACATTGAGTTAGAAACTAAGGAATAGAGGTGGATAGATCCAAGATTGAAGTGATCACCAAACTCCTCCTCCCCCTTTTTTTACCTAAGTGTTACACATCATCCATATTTTGATAATGACTCAACCATTCTATTCATATGTATCTAATATGTTTGTTTGAGATTGATTTCTGGTATTAGCTTCATAAAAGGGATCAAATTCATCAAGCCCTAGCTTGATCTAGTTAAGTCAAAAGTAATGCAAATGTAATTTTCTAAAAAATACCCTGAAACCATTAGGATGATTTTTTTAATCATTTGTATTGATGTAATGCCTTGTAACTAAGATGATAAAAAACCAAGAGCCCTAAATTCAAACTTTTAATCACTTTAATGACACTTTCTAAAATTCAATTATTGGGACTCTTACGATCGAGTTTTAGACTAACAAAACTCGATTGATCCCTGTACTAGATTTTGAGAAAATTCAGGTTCGGTCGAGTTGCACACTCATAGAACTCAATCAATCCCTACACTAAGAAAAATTGATTTAATTTTTCGATCGATTTTCATCCAGGATAAACTCGATCAATGGTTCAAATTGGCTTTGGCACATAGTGCAACCGGTCATTTTAACTTTATTAAAACTCGACCTAATCCACTATATGTAATGTGCAGAAGAAGTGATTCTAGCCATTAGAGTGTTAAAAAACCTCGATATTATATCTGTTACAACCCACAAAATGGCTAGAAATCATTCCTTAGTGATCCTAACCTCTATTTGGCATCCCAACTATAAATACGACCTCTTGGGGTTCATTCCAAGGTTTCTCCTTCATGCTATTCAATCTCCTAGCTATTTTTAGTGCATACAATCTACTTGAGCCCCTTTATCTCTCTTGTTTGCTAATCAAAAAGTCCATGTGCGTGAGATAGGATCTATGTTAGAGACATACTTCATTGTTTATTTGTAAAGCTCTCAATGATTCCTTTCCCCCACCCCTTTCTTTAGAATCATGTTGGTGAAAGTTTCTCCAAGTGAAGGAGAAGGTGTAAGCTTCTTCAAGATGTAGAAGAAGTTGCAAAATGCCTCTCTGAGTGAAGGAGGAGGAAAAGGCTAAATATTCGAGAGTACGGTGGGTAAATCATTCATGGTGAAAGATGTGTTACAAGAAGGGGATCTCCATGATGAAGGTATTCAGCTACATGCAAGAGTGGGTAAGGCCGTGTAGAGGTAGAAGACTCTAGCTCATCCGGATAGGTAAGACCTTGGTTGTAAGGTTATTTGCTCCCTTGACCTCAAATGAAAGCTAGGTATCCTTGTCCCAGAAAGGAAAGGTCAATTGTATGTCTTATAATGGAGTATAAGTATACATATTTTGCAAAATCCATGAGCTTGACCTCTCTAGGCAGTGGACTGACTTTCTCCTAGTTTGGAGGGTGGAACCACTCTAAATAGCCTGTTCAAGTTCTTGTATCAATCTCTCTCATCTTTTCTATGCATGTTTAGATTGCCATCAAATTCACTATTTGCAATTGTGCCTAGGTGAAGTAACTCGAAGGTCTAACGATTTTTGTGTAAGTGTTTTTAGCTCTATTCACCCCACTCTAGAGCCCTTTGATCCAACAATTGGTATTAAAACCACTGTCTTCTCTGACACATCTCCCATGAGATGAGAAGATGGGAGACAACCTACTTGGGTCCCTCAACCTAGAGGGAGGCTTTTCCATGAGACCCTGGTCTTTGATAGCACCATATCCTTTATTGGAAGTGATAGATGCAGTTCTACCTTCAAGGAATGAACAATGACATGCGGAAGGTGGTGATTCTTCCATACAAGGAGATGGTGGGGGAGATATCCACTTGGGATGAAACTACAGTCAAGAAGGCATAGTTGAATGTAAAGGAAATAAAAATCATCTACGCAAACCTCACCCCCTATGAGTTCAACCACATCTCTTCTTGGGACACAACCCATGAAATTTGGGACAAGTTATGTGATGCATGGGTTTTAAGTCACTTTTATAGGCTTATTTTATATCTGTTTTATGCATGTATTTGTCATTTTCTTGATTATATTTGCATAATTCACTATAGTTGGCCTTTAAACTCTTTTTTCATCAAATAATACTTCTTTTATAATATTTATATGATTTTATATAATCTCCGGACTTATACACATGTTTCGGCACTTTTTTAGGCACTTTTGCATTGTCCGGAGTCGATACTATCGACCCCCGGGTCGATAGTATCGACATTTCATCAAAAAGCAACCCCAAAACGCGATCTTGGAAGGAATAACATGTGCCATGGTCGATACCATCGACCTTGGGGTCGATACTATCGCAGCGTCGGGATCTAGCGATTTTTAGCACTAAAACGGAGTGTTTTAATCCGACGGTTGACCTTTTTCGGAGCCGTAAAGTGGTCCTATGACCTAAGAAGAGCACGGATGGCCCGAGGGGGAGAGGACATTGTGTTGCACAACATCCAAGAAGGATATAGGGATAGGAGACGAGAGACAAAGGCCGTCAACCGAGCGATCCGGGCACCTCCGACGGGCGATTTTGCTGCCGGAAGACTGCAAAACACACGTTTCTCGAGGAGGA